>JANHGC010002224.1:106422-116637 GCA_027560395.1 Boaedon fuliginosus | reverse complement strand
ACAAAGATCAGAACCATCCCTAGCTTGCCTACATTCTGCAAGGCAGTGAAGACCTGGCTTTGCTGACAAGCATGGATTTAACATCTTGTCCTTCCCTTCCCCCATGTACAATTGAGTGAGTGAGTGTGTTTTTGATTTTATATTGTATAGGCTAATGTTTTATTGTATTGTTGCTGTCTCGAGTTCCCCAAATGGATGAAGAGAGGCGGGATATAAATCCTATAAATAATAAATAATAATAAAGAACTAGACTTGTGATTTCACATTTTTGTATCTATAATAATAATAATAATCTCTGTTATCCCAGGTTCTTGGGAAGGACTTGATAGTGTATAAAAATGTCAAATCCAGTCTAACATATGACTGACTGTGACCAACTATAACAATAGCTGACAACATTAAGCATACTAAAATAAAAATAAAGGTTAGAAGGGAATACAGGAAAGTGAAGACTACCTTAAAATCTAAGCTTAGTGAAGGAAATGCCATCAAGGAAATGAACTCAGCTGGAGTAGTGGACTAGACTCAAGCAGAACTGAAAGCCCTGGATAGGAAGACCAGAAAAATCATGACAATGAATCATGCTCATCACCCACACATTGATGTAGACAGCCTTGCCAGAGCATGGTGGGCATGGAATGTTGCAAGTCCTTCAGACAGCTGAAGAAGAAGAAAGGGGGGCATTGAATGGATATTTGAAGGATGGTAAAGAAGATGCACTGAAACTAGTGTACCATGAAGGCTTACTGAATACCTCAGATAGCAAACTAGCCTACAAAAAATACCAAATGAAGAATAGGAAAAAGACATAGCAAGGCAAAATATCATATATCCACTACACCCACACAAAATATCTTAGCTGGATGCTGTGTACTTCACTGGAAGTCCCCAGCAAGCAAAGTCAATGGGGAAGCCAGCAGGAGGTCCAAACAATTATCATGTGCTAATAAGGTACTGCAGTTGTCATAATTGCAAGCTGTTTGCCAAGTGCCCAAATCACAACCATGTGACTGTAGGGACATCATGATGGCTGCAGCCATAAAGATCGATTGTAAGTTTCCTTATTCAGCACCATGACATCTTCACACTTAATATCCACATGTTAAGCATTGGTTGCTTAACAATGGCAACTGAAAGTGCCAGAATTGCCACACAGTCATGTATCATGTGACATCATGCTTTACAACTACATTGCTTAGTGACACAGTTCTCAATTTCAGCTGCTATTGTTAACCAAGGACTACCTGCATAACAATATAAGAATTTTTAATTCTGAGTGAAATCAACTATCTAATCTAATAGGAGCAGGTCATAACAAGAGCCTCAGTGGCCCAGTGGTTAAATGCAGTACTGCAGACTCTGCTGACTTGTTCAGCAGGTTGTCAGATCGCATCCCACCAGGCTCAAAGTTGACTCAGCCATCCATCCTTTCTAAGGTCAGTGAAATGAGGATCCAGATTGTTCAGGGGCAATAAGCTGACTCTGTAACTGCTTGAGGAGTGTTGTAAAGCTCTGATAAGCAGTGTATAAACTCTGAGTGTTATTGCTATCCATGTTGTAAGCCGCCCAGAGTCCTTCAGGAGTTGGGCGGCATAAAAATGTAATAAATAAAATAAAATAAAATTAGGACAAGTTGAAAACATATGAGCAAAGTATCTCAGCTACAGAGTTTCAGCTCCAGTCTATTATACATTAAATAAGCAATAACCTTATATTAAGATCATAGGAAACAATTTCACATAATTTAAAGCAATTTTCCATTGGTTTATAATTACAATTTTTTTAAAAAATAATTATTGGAGTAGGAACCACAGTATCACCAGAGCCTGTAGCCATCATGGGACTTCAGAAACAGCAATCACAACCAGAATAAAAAAGAGGAGTATTATGTGACAGTTCCAGATTAGCCACAAAAAGCACAGATTTACCCATTTAAAACAACAACAAAAGACCAAATATGTTTTTCTGCTGAAAAAATGGAAATAAAAGTTCTGCAGTGGGAACTGTAGAACATTGAGAGTAGATCTATCATAATGATGAGAGATGACTTTACTATGAGTCAAAAGAACACATTTTGGGGTGCTGTTAAGATTAGGAATGGGGACAACATAGTCAGGTCCATCATGGCACAATGAACTGAGATGTTCTCATAGTGGAAAGTGAAGTAAAGTGATCAAATCCTTCAAGTATTTAGTAGTTGGTGTTGTGGGCATCCTTTTAATACTCTACTTTTGGCTCAAAATGTTTTTGGCTGTTCTTCAAGCTACTGGCAAAGATTGTTGCAAGTTTTACAGTTAAAAAAATGTACAGCTGCATAGAACCTCCATGATATGCTTAGTTTTTCCACTGATGTTTTTAAAACGTATTTGTGTTTCTGATTATATACTGATGGCCAAGGGTGTTGCTATTCTCAGGGAGAATTTGTAAAGAATGTTTTGTCTTTCTGCCCTCGCCTTCATGGGGGAAGAACTTGGTCAGTTAGTAGGGGGTGGAATTCTTGGATCAAGTTATGCTTAAGAATAAGATGGGATGCAGGCTTGGAGAGATGCCATAGTACTAAAAACCTGACAGAGAACTGGAGATAGCAGATATATTTAAAGTAGTATGAGAGTATTGTCCCCTTTGATCTGATGAAAAGAACTTTCCACATAGTTACAAATTTGGCACCTGCTGAAATTTCCTCCTTGTGTAATCAAATATTGCATGCAGTTAGATGAACCATGTAGTTGCTACAAAGCTTAAATAAGTTGTCACTCAGGAAAAACACTTTGTATGAGCAGGAAGGGCAGTATTTAGGCAAGCCTTTCCCTGGATAATAATCATTTAAACAAATAGATATAAAATGCATAGTTGGGTCGTCCTTTTATTAGAATGAAGCCAAATAACACTGGGCATACTGTCAGTTCTCTAGAATTTTTCATCAGTCAGAATGTTATAAAAAGGAGTAGTAGGAGAAGAATTAAGAAATCTAAAATTTTTGAAAGATGTTGCGGTCATGAAGTGCCTGAATAGTTTGCTTCTGATTTTGATTCTGTCTCAGACTGCATAATCAGAAGCCTAAAAGCCATAGTTTCATTCCCTTTAGCCTCAAGACAAATTGAAAATCAACACATGAAGGAAGGAGCACACTACCAAAATTCTGTCTTCTTTTACAGACCCTCATCACATTAGATGACAACAATGTATTGATCCAGGTCCAGAAGTGGGATGACAAAGAAACCACAATATTAAGGAAGATAGAGGATGGGAAACTGATAGTTGTAAGTAGGATTTCCTCTGACTTTTATGCTAAATTTGTACACTATAAATGAAATGTAACTTACTTCAAATATCATAAATATCCACCTACCTTATCCTGCTGCCAAGCAATCTATTTATAAAAAGAGAATGAATGTATCTTTTTCTTTTCCAGGAATGTGTTTTGAATGGTGTCAAATGTACTCGTGTTTATCAAAAAGAATGAAGAGCTTGATGTCTATGTTGGAGAGTGGCAGATCATTCTCGAAAGAGGACTAGTCCATATTTTTTCTTTTTCTTTTCTTTCTAAACTAGATTTTTTTTAAAAAAAATTATGTGCAAGAAACAGTGTTGTATGCAATTTAAAGTCCTTGATTACAATGATTAAAATTTCAAAAGAGATATTGTAACTCTGTTATTATTTGTGAAATATTCCTCTTGCCCTTTTAGGAACATTTAGGAAATTGAAATTAGATAAATGAAATAGTAGAAAAAAATATTAAGAAATGTTCAGAAAAGAATATTGGGCACGGATATAATGTGAACGTATGCATTTTCCAGGGATGGGATTCAACTGGTGTAACAACCAGTTCAGTGAGTGTGTGCTTTGCACATGCAGCATTTGAAAAACAGTCATTCTGCATCCTACCACCAGTTTTAGGGTTGCAGATCTACCATATTGGAATTGCAGCAGATCGAAGGAGTACCACAACACAGCAAACACTGTGCCTACAACACAATTTGCTTTGGTCCCAGCTCTACTAAACACTTGTGTGATGCTCAGTGCTGTCTTTCTTTGAACACAGAGCCTATTTATAAATCTGCTGCATTTCAAGAGGAAAAACATCAAGACTGGTATTCCATAGAGAATGGAAGGCTTGCAGAGCTTGGGAAAGGTAGTCAATTTCCAATGAGGGCAATTCTTGCCTTACACAACTATACAAGGCCATTGAAATATCTGGATCAAATAGATGAAAGTCTGCTGAGTGAGTCATTAATCGTAGGCTTTCATTCACTTCTTTTTCACACAACTGTTCCAAGCAGCTGTGGGAAAAAAGCATTTTTTTTGTTATCCAGTTCTTGATTCTGATGCAAAAACTTGATATTTTTTTGTTCCAAAATGTGCTATAGCTTTAAGTGCTAGAACCTCAGGCAGTTCCCATGAAGAGGTGACTCCAGTAAAACCACAAATCTTCCTTTGATAGTTTAACCATGCTCATGGAATCTTATAATTTCTAAAGCTGCTCAGAACAGATGGCTGAAGCAGATTGCTTAGGTTAAACATACACCAGTGGATTTCAACTGCTTTGATTTATTTATTAAAGTCCTATCTTTGGAATAAAAAAAATTATTCTTGAAACCTGGAGGGATTTAAGTACTCTCCCCAGATATTTTCTTTGTGATTCTTTATCTAATTTTTCCCAGGGCAATACACATTTTAACCATTATTTTAGACCTGAGCACCAGTGGTCATGTTATCTTCCCATTTTGAAATTAATGGAGAATTTGCACAATTCAATGCCTCATTTTCTTTACTCAGAGCAATTTGCAGCACGATCTACTGATATGGTTTATAATGGTTTTAGATAACAAAGGCTTAACCTGAAATGTTATCCTATTCATCTTCTAGTAAAATAAATTCACCTTAAGTCAATAGGGCTTACTTCTAAATAATTATACCTGGATCCAATCCAAAGCTCATGCAGCACACAATTAATGCACTGATCACTACAGTAAAAGCAACATTGCTAATTATACAATGTTTGGTCCTAATAAAATGAATTATTCCATTGCCCTGTGAATTTTGTCCTAGCGCTGTTCTCTTCATTTTAATCAAACCTTTGTATGTCTTGGATGTGATTAAATCAGGATATTGAAGGGTGTGTCTGTTTAGTTCCTGCATCTTCAATAGCTCCCAAAAGTGAAATTTCTGCTGGCCTACCACATCATATGCAATATTTAGAATGCATCCAAACATAAGGGTGTGCTCATATAAACCTAGCCAAGTCTCATCTGTTTGCTTGTTTACTTTTTTAAAAAATTATTTGGGAGCAGCTATTCTTTGGGCCTTTTCCCACTTGCAGATGACCATACCAAGAATTTGATCCAGAAAACACTGTTTTGCCTTCCCACTGTCCCCATGCCATTGCCTTCATCTTGTCCCCAGTCCAGTCTCACCATTTTCTTTACTTGTTCTGGTATTAAAGTGGCATTCTCCTCCACCCCACAAGGACTGCAAAAACTTCAGTTGTTTTACTACGGGTACCATTTTATGTGCTTCACTTGAGGTTTTGTCAGTTGTGTACCTGTTGTCTTGTCTCTTACATCTCTGCACACATCCTGCTTTGGTGAGTGGGAAAGTTCAGTTCTTCAAACAGATCTCATCTCAGAGATCTGGATCAATTAGAATAGCAGATGATCAGAAGTATTTGAAAAAGAGCTTCATGGGGAGATAGAAGATCTCTCCCTCTTCCCACCCACCCGTCCCTCCCTCCCCCACCCTCTCTCTCTTGGATTATTCATAGTGCAAGTATCTGCCCATTACAGCCCATTTATTTTATTTATTTAAATTTGTCAAACAAAAGAAGAAGAGAATTAAAATACAACAACCAGGGCAAGAGGCACATTAGTGCACTTATACACATCCCCTCTACTGACCACTTAAGTATGAAATAAGGTCCATGGAAGTCAATTTGTGACTGAAATTGTGTAAATTTGTAGCTGACGCAACTGAATTAGGTAGGGCATTCCAAACTTTGACAATTCTATTACACAAATCATACTTTTACAGTCAAGTTCAGAATGATTTACATTGAATTTATTGCTATTAAAACAGATAAAAGTCATTTACAGGTAAAACATGCCAGCTGTTGTGTGGGCTGCTTTTGAAGATGGTTTTGTGCTCTTTTAGAAGAGCACAAAAAGACCCCAACATTCTTGCAAGAGCAGTAAACCATTTTTCCAAAGTAACTCAAAAAAGGACTAACAAATGTTGCAGTTCTATACCATGAACTTTTGAGTTGTTATTTGTGCTACTAGCTGTTCAAGATGACCCAGGTATCTGACAGGCTTGGAGCCCTGTCAGGTAGAATCTCCTCTGCCCCTGTTGAGATCCAGGCTGGAGAGTTAGCAGATGGGGCAGGGCAACCCTGATTGTTTTCTAGCCATCTTTCAAAACCATCACAAAACACAGTAGAGATGTCATTGGAGACATTTATAAAAGGGAAGGGGCAATCTGGAAATGACAACATTGTATGACCCACTAGTCCTTCTGTTCATTAGACTAGACATACTGTATCTAGTTTCCTCAATCATTCATCATATGATTTAGCCTCCAGATCTCTATTATTGTTGCTCTTCTCTATACTCTTTCTAGAGTATCAGTATTTTTTTTTTTGCATTCTGCGGATTAGAAATGGATGTGGTATTCCAACTGTGGTCACAGAAAGTGAACACTTTCTGTAGCTAGCAGATGGGAATTGGAAAAGCAACAGAATTAAAATAAATTCATGTCTGTTTAATTTTTTTCTTGGTTCATAGAGTATTTTAACTGATAGCTGTTTAGTTGAACTCTCAATCTTGTTTCAGCACATTGATCAATATTTATCTGTCTATCCTCTGCTTCTATGAATGAAATACTATTTCTTTCAGAATTTCATTTTGTGAAAATTGTGAGAATAATCTTTCATGGCTAGAAAACCTGAAAAAAGAACCTATGAAGTTTATTTAGAAAAATACAGTGCCAGTGTCTAAACCATCTTTACACTTGTTAAATCCGCTTAAACAGTTACTTTAGGGTAGCCCTCTCCTATCACATTCTAGATAGATTAGACTACAATGTCTATCAATACAAACAGTGATACTTTTTTTTACATCAAATATCTTTATTCCAAACAATTATAGTCTGTTCCTTCTGCTTCATTGTAAGAGATCTTTTGAGGAACAGAGGATAGGATGAGGGGAAATAGCTTTGTAATCAACAGACTAAATTAGTAAATAATGGCATACAATGCAACTGAAGTCTCAATTGGAGGAAGAAACAAACAAAAAAAGATTTTGTGAAACATAAGATCAACAAACTAGAGTTAAACATGTACATGTCCTGGTGAATTAATCTTCAGCTCCCTTTGCATCCTAGCTTGTAATGAATTCAGAATAGTTATATTCTTGTGGAAGTTTTATTATAGTTAACATCCTCAGTGCTAGTAAACAATGGATTTGGTCTCTCAGCCACCAAAACCACTCGCACCAACTCTGAAAAAGCAAGCCATTAGTGTATAAAACAAGAGCAAACCCCACTCCCTACTAGAACTGATGATGTTGCCAAATTTGGTAATTAAATGTCTGCAAGTAAACAACCAAGTTCAGAGCACCAAAGACCCTATAGTTCAATCCTAAAATACAAATATTTTCTTCTATAGGTATCTAAGCAATCTTTTTTCATTATTTTCATTAAAATATTTGACAGATTTGTTCTGTTGATTAAGACAATTAATTCGGATCTCTTTACAAAAGACAAAAAAAAAAAAGAGAGAGAGAAGAACTGTATTAAATACAATAATGTCTTTTTCAAATTGTTAACCAAATTCGGAGGCAGATGTCAATAAAGATCATCCACAGGCTGATTGTCCCAAAGGTGCTTTTTCCAAAAGGCAACTGAACTGTTTGTTTTATTTTTTCCTTTGAAAAAGTTTCACTTCTCATCCAAGAAGCATCTTTACTTCTGGAGACAGATAAAAAAGGTCTCTCCATCCTTTTAAAAATTATGAATTAGGGAAGGTTGGTTTTTTTTCCCCCTTAGGACCTTCAGAAACGACAAACATTTTAGTTTATACATCCCATGAAATTCTCATCCCACAGCTCCAATCTGAACTCAAAACTTCCATCAATATTGTTGTCTTTAAAATAATATATTAAGTATATTGCAGTACTTCTTTAAGTATATTGCAATACATGGTTTTATAATACAAATTCTGCAGCAAATTTAAATCCTATTTCAACTTGTAAACACAGATAACTGGGTTAATGGTGCTAAGTAATTATTTATTTATTTATTTATTTAATTAATTAATTATTTTGATTTATACCCTGCCTCATTTCCCAGGTCAAAGGAGAAATTGTTTTACCTTATTAAACCAACCTTGGTTTATTAAATTAATCATAGTTGGCTTGATTTACACATTACATTGACCCATTTACCATTTTCAAACTAGAATGAACTGGTTCACACAACTCACTATATGGCATTCTTAAGAGGGAAAGGCAGAAATAGCTGCCAAGTAGAGCAATGTCCCTCTGATGCTCCCTTTTCTTTTTCCTTTATCCTACCATAGGCAGTGTGGTATGTGCATGTGAGATAGGAACAGGAAAGCCGAAGAGAAAAATTCAGCCTTATCTCTCAAGAGAAGTGCTATCATTCCTTTAGTAGCTATTTTCCCATGAAAAATATACAGTAAACATATTAATCAGAACAAAAAAGTTCCACTTGTGGTTGGGGCACCTGTTACAGAAATAGCAGCAAAGCTGAGGCCTTTTGCCATCTGCTGCACTATGTATAAAAAGTTAGACTTATTTTGTTTTGCAAATGTGCCAAATGTCCCAAAGGTACTTTTTCAAGAGGCAACTGGACTTCTCATCCAAGAAGCTTCTTCAGCTCTGACTTAATGGTGAGCTGAACAAGCTTCTTTGATGAGAAGCGAAACATTTTCAAAGAAAAACCAGAAAGTCCAGTTGCCTCTTGAAAAAGCACCTTTGGGACAATCAAGACCTGGATGATTGAGAATTTCCATAGACAAATGTGCCAAATGTTTTGAGTATATACAACATACTGACCCAAAACCAAACCGCACTATTGCAAAAACCAAACCACATTAGGGTAATGTGTGTTTCAAACTATTTTCTTCATATTTGTCTTTACTGAATTATGAGTCTGTCCCTGAAAGCAGCAGGTGCATAGAGGCAGTCCTTGACTTATGACCACAACTGAGCCCAAAATTTGTCTTGTTAAGTGGGACATTTGTTAAGTGAGTTTTGGCCCATTTTACAACCTTTCTAGTCACAGTTGTTAAGTGAATCATTGCAGTTGTTAAGTGAGTAACATAGTTGTGAATCTGGTTTCCCCATTGACTTTGCTTGTCAGAAGGTCACAAAAGCTGTTCATAAGACTCCAGGACACTGCAACTATCGTAAATATGAACCAGTTGCCAAGCATCAAAAGTTTGTTCACGTGACCATGGGGATGCTGCAGTGGTTGTAAATGGGAAAAATGGTCATAAATCATTTTTTTCAGTGTGGTTATAACTTTGAACAGTCACTAAAGAAATGGTTGTAAGTCGAAGACTACCTGCAGTCCCTAAGTAACAGTAGGTGAACAAGCCCAGTGCTTTCCGGCTTCAAAAAAATGAATGGAAAGATGGTCAGTCTATGAAGAGAAATTTCCTTTCCACCATATACAAGGACAAACAGGAGGCTTTTTGACACATTTCATACAAGTTTCAATGGGACATTTGATACAAAGAAAGTACGGTCTTTTATCATATGAACAGAATGACTGTTGTTTCTTCAAACCAATTCATACATTCTTAGTGTGCAGAAAAACCTCATTTCGAGAAAGTGGCCCTTTTATCACAGAAGCTGATGAAAAAGATAATTCAGCTGGTAAGCGTATCATAGTGCATGAGTATTCTCAGTATGGGTGCAAGAAGAATAATATTAATGTAATTCCTATCAAATTTAAGAAAGTCTGATCAGCAACTTAATATTCAGAACAGTCTTGAGTAATGAATAAAGAGCCTCCGTGGTGCAGTGGTTAAATGCAGTATTGCAGACTATCTCTGCTGACTTGTTCAGCAGTTTGTTAGATCGAATCTCACCAGGCTCAAGGTTGACTCAGACTTCCATCCTTCTAAAGGTCGGTAAAATGAGGACCCAGATTGTTTGGGGGCAATATGCTGACTCTGTAACTGCTTAGGGAGTGTT
>JANHGC010002224.1:52351-62498 GCA_027560395.1 Boaedon fuliginosus | reverse complement strand
CTTTGGCCTCCTGGGGCCTATGCATGAGCTGCTGTTCACTTCCCCTGCCCCCAGAAGCAAAAAACTAGACGGAATTGGCCTGTTTTGGCCTGTAAGTGCTTCTGGGCAGGGGGAGTGAGTTTCCAGGGCATGCAAAAACGGCCCATTTTTTGGCCTCCTGGGCATCGGTACCAACTTCCTCTCCCTCCCTCCAGGTATGCTGATTCAACATTCAGTGTATAAGGCGCGCCCAGATTTTCACCCTCTTTTAGGGAGGAAAAAAGTGCGTCTTCTACTCTGGAAAATATGGTATATTTGCCTGTTATTTCAAATTATATTCAAATTCAAAGCAGCAAACATGTCTTTTCCCCAACAATTGACCTGGCCCAAAGTAACAGAGTGAGCTTCCATGGCTGACATTAATTTGGCTCTCCAAATGTTCAATCGGCCTCCCTGATCTTAGCCAACACTTTCTCCTATACCATAATGATTCTTTGGACTAGTCCAATTAATCAAGACAAGGAACAACCTCATGTACAGTTTTCAAAATCCTGCAGCACAGAACAAATGATGATCAAATAAATTTTCAGTCTTGAATGAAATGTTAGCAACACCAAGTTTCTATGTAGGCACTGAATCCTAGCGTGAGAACTAGCTTTAGAAATTAAAAGTGGAAAAGTCTTGCATGTCAATTACACAAGAGCCATATTCACACAACATAGTTTCTAGATAAATTTTCCTTGCTGTGGAAGATATATTACTGTGGATACAATTTCTTAATCCCCATTTTGTTTTGCCCCTTAGCAAAACAGTGGTATTGATATTTTGAACTGAGATAGTTTGCATGTTGCAAAGGGAAAACATACATCAGGATAATTCTTATTGTATGATTCTCAGCAGAGTACACCACCAGTAAAAATTAGCAGCATTGCATCAAATCCTTATGATGTCGTCATGCATATGCTGTTCTGAGGTACCTAGTTCCTGATATTTGACACAAATATGGAAGTTGCAACATTTGCATGATGATGTGTATCCTGAACGTTTTGTTATTCTCACCCTCTCTACAAGGAAATTCTCAGGTTTGTATCCCTGAGTGGGAAATACTTAACCACTCCAGTTCTTTAACAGTCTTAGTCACGAACTGTTAACCGTAAAAAACTGGCTGTAATTTGTTTTCAACATATTTTACCTGAGATGTCGAGCAGCACTCCTCCAGCCTCAAGAATGATAATTCCAGCTCCTGCCATGTCCCAGCAGTGAATTCCCATCTCATAATAGGCATCTGCTCCTCCTGTGGCCACTAGGCACATATTAACAGCTGCTGTCCCTACTGCTCTGATCCTAAAACAGGTAACAGACTTACTACAACCTATTATTTGTATACTTTAAGTTAATGACTAATCATTTGGGCTGCTGAAGCACAAGAACAAACTCTGAATTCGGGGACTGAATGGAATTTAGTAAACTGCATTTATCAAAATCTGGATGTAGTCAACATCAGGATATTAATAGCACACTACTACATCATCCTATCTTAATTATTCAATATGTGCCTTTTTCAATCAGCTAGATTTCTGACTTTGGACATTATATATTTGTATTACTGTGTACAGATTCTTTTAATAAAGACAATGCATTAAATGGTAATTTGTCAGTGTATTTGGAAATCAGCGACATACATCATAGAGAGGTAAGAAACAAATTCTTCTTGATGTTGAAAATTAAGTGCAACATCCAAACATCTCTTTTCATAATTCAGTGGACTTGGCTCCTTGTTTCTAGCTACTATCTCTGAAATGACGGCATTCAACAATGTACTTATTTATAAAATTTATAGATTGCCTATCTTACCTCAAGGTAACTCTAAACAGCTGAGGTTGAAAATTTAAACACACTACCAGGATAGATAGGTCAATATTAAATTATTTTTAAAGAGATTGCTCCTGTTGAATTGAAACAATTTTCCTTTCCAACGCCTTAGAAATGTTTACATTAACACTTTCCCTTTTATACTATCTCCCTTGCCTTCAGCAATCACCTTCTGAGACTTTGAACATTATATATTTTTATGACTGTGTATAGATTCTTTAATAAAGATAATGCATTAAATGGTAATTTATCAGTGCATTTGAAAATCAGCAACATTTGGCACACAAACCTCAAAACTGGCAAATAAACTCTTGCATTGCCACAAACAGGCACACCTCTGCACAAATGATTAACCTCTATTCTTCTTCACTTCTGGCCTACATTCTTTTTTTCCCCTCCAGCACTGCCACTCATACTTAGTGTACAAAGTCACATAGTTCCTTGGTCATAAAGGGAAAGTAAGGTTTACAATCTACTTTCTTTTAACTTTACTATACAGAGCCTGCTTTCTGCTTATACCATTTGGGACAATGTATTGAATCAGAGATACTAATTCGGATCCTTGTTTGGACTGAAGAATAATGGGGACATTCTCAACTTCTTGGAAATATCCGCATTTTACTGATATTTCAAATTGTATAAAAATGCAAATAAATAAAAATAAGAAAGATACCATACCCATGAATAGGAATGCTAAGGAGTCTTTGCATATTAGAAAGAACTGTTTTGATAACTTCTGGATTGCGGTCGGACCCCAATTCTGATACTAAGAGTGCTTTTGTAATATCTGCAAAATAAAACAAAATTGCATCAATTAATATATATTTGATCAGTGCTGTTAAAAAAGGCAAAATCAACTATTTTAATAAAAATATTGTTTAAAGGACATTATTACTAATTTTGTATCTAATGCCTAGATGGGTGAGGAAAAAGGCTCACTTAATGCTTCCTCAGACATGTATGACCTGAATATGAAGAAGAAAACGAACTATATTGTGTAAATCTTTGTTAAAGAATACAAATAATTATGTCCCACAAAGTTCTGAGCAATTCTCTAGCCCTGACAATTGAGCCTGGGTACCCTACAGTTATTACATGAACAATGAGGTTGCATTTTATTCAGATATATGGTACCATCCAAGTTGATTCCCCTGTTGACTGTCCAAGTCAGATATGCTCTGTACTGTTTCCCACAAATCCACCTTCTTTTAATGAAAATTTCAATTCAATGGCAAACAGGCACAGAACATCTCGGCAATGCTTCAATTTTTTCAACAAAAGCAAACAAATTGTCTGAAATGGCATGGAGGTATCAAGCAGATTGCTTGAATAGCACACCGAATGCCAATTAGCACAGAAGCAATAGTAGCTATGTGCTAAGACAAGGCTGTCAAACTCGCAGCCCTTGGGCTGGATGCGTCACGCGCTAGCCACACCCCACACCCGATTTAGCGAAGGGGGGAAAAGTCCTGATACGTCATGTGATGCTGCTGTGATGACGTGAGTTTGACACCCCTGTGCTAAGAGAAAACATACAGAGTAAACTCCATTTCCAAGGGCATTTGATCAATCTTTTTGCACTAAGTGAGGCAGTTATAGATTAAATAGAAACATTTTACTCTTCATATATTTTTCTGGCTGACTGCCAGATGAGCTCATCTCTGTTTTCAAATGATTTGCAATATGAATTATGGAGGTACATTTAGGTATTTACATCCCTCGGGGCAATTTCTCAACGCAATATAAGAACAAAACAAGCCTGTGTGGATTTCTGGAAGACATTATTATATTTTTATCCTGCTCTTTTATATGCATATAACTCAAGGTAGTGAACATACATAATACTCCTTCTTCCTTCTATTTTCCCACAACAACTACCTTGTGAGGGCTGAGAGAAGGATTGACTCAAAGTCACCCAGCCAGTTTTTGTGTCTAGGGCTGAAGCTTTGTGGGTTCCACTTTTGCCATTACACCAGACTAATTCTTAGAAGAAAAAGATGATTTTAGGAAGAAAGCCAACAGCAGAAAGGGCTATGGTGAGTTTACAATTTTAGAATAAAAAGAAATTTAAAAAGTGAAAGTGAACGGAAAAGGTCAAGATACAGCAAGGCCAGTTTAAAATACCCTCAAAGGAGAGATCTTGTACTATAGAATGAGAAAAGGTGAGAAAGTGAAAAAACATTTCTGAACCGCAGGTTGATATCAGCAACAAGCGGGTGTGGAAATGTAAACAAGCAAAGTCTTTATTATTTTATTTATTTGTATCCCACCTTTATTATTTTACAAATAACTCAAGGCAGCGAACATATCCAACACACCTTTCCCCTAGTTTCCTCACAACCATCACCTTGTGAAGTGAGGTGGGCTGAGAGATACAGCGACTGCTTCCAAGCCTTAAATGTGAAAAGAAGTTCCTTGGCAGAGGAAATAAGAAAGAAAAAACCCTGAAAGAATAACAGGGCAAATGAATTCCAAACTAAAAAGGTGGAAAGCTGTTAAACAGGATACAGTAATCATTTCATAATTGGTGTGAAATAGGCTAAAGTAATCCTCTGCTTCCTCAAGCTTATGGAGCTCTGTGAAATGAATTCCCACCTTAACACACAGAAACCAGAGATGACAAAGATTTACCTCGTTGTTTTGACACTTGGAGTTTTTGTCCATTGCAAAAGGCTCCTTTTCCTTTTCGACCAGTGTACATCTTGTCTTCTACACAGCTATACACAATTCCAAATTCCATCTGTTATAAGAGAAATGCAACACCTATAAATCTTTAACAGTCCAACTTTACATTACAGGAAGCGGTTGCAATGAAAACATTTTTTCCCCATTAGAAGTTAAAATAAAATGAAAAATTGGTTACCTGTTTCTTTACTACAAAGCCAATTGAAACGGCTACAAAGGGAAACCTTGAAGATCAAAAAGAGAAATATATTGCCTTTATAAACTGAGCATAGAAGCAACAACTGTAAATTAGAAAAGTAAAATTTGGATAAAATTATTCTAGACACTCCTAAAGAAAATACTGAAAAACGTGTTTTAACATTTTCATACCAAAACAGAAACAAAGATCATCCTCTATGTAATGCAGTAATAGCTGAAAAAAGTACCTATGCACAAAATTAGTTGTTCCATCTATAGGGTCAATAATCCATGTGGGATTATCTGTCAAAATGCTTCCTGCACCAGCTGCAACGGATTCTTCTCCAATAAAGCTAGAATGAACAATAATATACAAAAACAGACAACAGATTGTAAATTCATATTTAATATACATGTATTATAAAGTAACACTATATCTTCAAATGCCGTAACTCACCCAGTAAACTACTTTTAGGTCATTTTAATTTTTTTTAAGACCATCAGTTCATTTGAATCATTACAAAGCTGAACAGCCGAGTAATTGGTCCATGTAATTTATACTTCTATACTTCTAAGCAGGGGTGGGTTCGTCCCGGTTCGCTAGTTATGCGCTTCGTGGGTGCGCTTGGCGAACGCCAGTCAAACGTGCACTGCACGCGACTGATTTACTTATGTATTCTGCAAGTACTCTGACACAACAGCTGCGCGGCGGATCCAATGAATTAATTGATAACTTCAAGATCCTACTCATGGGTACCTTTGCTGAGATAAGACCTGTATTTTAGAGGCATTCTTTTTTGTAATAATATCATAAAATATGCTGTACCTGTGTGATGGATATTTTTCTTTTATAGACGTTATAATCATATTTTCCACTTTTTGATCAGTGACTGTGACTAGATCTGCTGGAGAACTTTTAATCATGATAGTTACTTCCTCTGTCAATGCCTCCCGGATTACCTGTGCAGAAAAATCTTTATATGATTATTTTGAAAACAGAACATGATAAATAATATTCTTAATTATCAGTAAGACTTAAATTAAAACTTGTCTATTGGGGCAAGGCATAGAAGCAGCAAGAAAAATTATACTGAAAGACTCCAATTCAATTCTCATAGGTACAAACATTTGTAATAAATAAAAATGTAGAAAATGGAAGAACCCTTTTCAGATTGTATTCAAGTGCCATGCATAACTAATACGTATGAAGGCACCATAGGAAGTACACAATTTTATAGATGAATTGTTAATTGTTTTTAGAAGTTGACCATGATTTAGGATTTAGGGTTTCTAAATCTTATATTTTTTTCCTATTTTAAAGTATATGGGATTTCTTGTTTGCTCTGTAAAATCCTCATTTCTTTGTATTGTTTAGATAATTGAAAGAAATACAAGTCAGGTTCTTGAGCACGTACAACTTCTCAGAAAAGTTAATATTCTTAAGTAGAAATGGTAGCTTAGGGCCAAGCTGACACAAGTGTCCCTCAAGTCATTACTTTTGCAGTTCTTACAGCAGTACTGAAATATGTTAATACAGTTATTCATTATTGGTGACAAGCCACAATTTTCAAGCTGCAAAGGATAAATTTAAAATCGGTACTTGAACATTTAAACCAATTTTGCAGATGATATTTTAAAATCCCCTCTGATCCCAAATAGAAAGTAAATTATTCCTACCTCTCCAGCTTTTCTTGCTAAAGCAATTGCATAGTTCATGCATTCTTCCCAAGGATCAGCCATCTTTATTTACCTAAAATTTCATATTTAAGTTACTTTTAACTTGTAAAATACCATACAGTACAGATGCTGAGAAAAAAAAATCCAGAATCTTTGTCTTTAAATTCATAGTCTGGATCTACTTTGTTCAGATTTTATACCTACATACAGAAATTTTACACAGATTTTATACCCATGATACACAAATAAAGATTAACATTGGTCTGCCTGGTATCTTCCATAGAAGTTTCTTTGATTTTGTTTGCTTTAAAGCATTGTTTTGTTCCAGAATGTTGGGATCACCACTAAAAATATACATGTATTTTCTTGGAAGTAAATCCTACTGAATATGAAATGTTTTTCTATTTATGTTTAAAGGTAAAAGTCTGGAAAAATTATATAACTTCCTGGACTGGGAGGCTCTCCTTACAGTACAGTAACGCCCTCATAACTTTCAAGTTAGACTACTGCAACGCGCTCTACATGGGACTTCCCTTGAAAAGCATCCGGAGGCTCCAACTGGTCCAGAAATCGGCTGCGCGAGTGATCAAGGGTGTGTCTTGGTACACCCACATAACACCACTCCTCCGTGAGCTGGTACAGTTCAAGGTATTAGTGATGACCTTTAAATCTTTGCATGGTTTAGGACCAGACTACCTTCGAGACCGCCTTCTTCTACCTTATCATTCCCAGCCCCCCATAAGATCACACAGGGTTGGCCTTCTCCAGGTCCCGTTGACTAAACAGTGTCGGCTGATGGGTCCACAAAGGAGGGCCTTTTCTGTGGCTTCACCGGCCCTCTGGAACCAGCTCCCCGTGGAGAACTGGACTGTCCCTAGCCTGTTAGTCTTCCACCGGGCTGTTAAGACCTGGCTCTGCAAGCAGGCCTGGAACTAATTGACTCCCTCGTATGAAAGTATAGCATGATTGTTATTGTACTTTAATGTAGTTTCATTGTTTTAATAATTTTATTGTAACAATGTAATGTTTTACTGTTTTAATTGTTGTTAGCTGCCTTGTGTTCCCTCATTTGGGGGAACAAAGGCAGGGTACAAATGTAAATAAATAAATAAATAGTAAAATATTAGTAAAAATAGTAAAAATACTCTTTAACAGGTTGATGCACCAAGAAGACTCCTTATTATCTTTGCAGGTTCTTCCTTATCTTTTACCAGCAGATGAACCTTGATAGTGGCCATATGGAAACACTGGTCTGACCCCTTCCTAGCACTTAGTGGATTCCCTATGTGCATCAGAAAAGGCCGCCTCTTTCACCTTCAGGTTGGTTAACTTCTATCCAGTATTGCTCTAGGTCTAGGGGGTATCTGCCTACTTCTTCCTTTAATTACAACTAGAAAACACCAAATGGCAAAAGAGCATCTCTGGGGAAATGGAGCTTTTTCACCTTAGTTTCACTGGAGCATTCTTTTTTTCTATCTTAACACAGAGATGATTTCCGCTATGTCAGGAGGCATAGAGGCATCCTCCAGCCAAGTTTGCAGACAGGTTTTCATGACCTCATTCTGCCTTTATCCTCCTTTTCTAGCTTCCCACATCCTATGGTTCTGAGATATGTCTGCCTTGCCTCATCCATCCTGCTGTTCCATGCAGAGGTAAGCTACCAGGAAATGAGGGGATGGCATGGTGCAACAGGATGGGAGTGGCAAAGATATCAATGGGCTTCTTTACTGTTTACTTGGCAACAATATAAAATAGCTTGCCATTTCCTTTTCCAGAGTTACATTCTCCGCATTTCCCATTTTAGCATAAAGCCCTGGGATCTCCTGGTGGTCTCTCATCCAAGTACTAATCATGTCTGAGCATTTAGGTCTTCACCTTCCTCTTGGCAATCTTCCACATCTCACTGCCCACATAAGGTCAGCAAGAGGTTGAAACTGGAATAATTATCTTCTTCTTTCAATATTTCTTGATCTTCCCTTGGAGCAGAGGAAGCGGTCTTGGAGAAATAATTCCTGGTTGAAGAAGGTCCTTAGTGCCCTTGAATGTCACTTGCTGTCTGACTGCCTGATCTAGCCTAGTGTACATTTTCTTTAAAGTAGAAGTGGCACATCAAACAGTCCTTTCTCAGTGCCTATTTCCAAATAAATGTAGCCAAGCCTTTAGGGGACATTAATTCAAGGAATGGTGGGTCATCTAGGCTAAATCAGCTTCCAGCATCCAACAAGGACGTTTATAGCTTTTGTAAATTTAAAAAAGGAGGGTAGGATTGTCACTTCCTGTGGATTTTTTTTTTTTTGGCTGCTGTTTAAATAAGAATACACAACACAAAATAGGGCTGCAATTGTGCTTTTTGAAAGTTCAGGCCTTGCATATTTAATGGATCTATCTGGAAAAAAACCGACGTTTTCCTGCTTCCCACTGAATCCAGGCTCGGGTTTTCTATGACGCAAGGCTCGACCTTAACGTACATGACACCGTGATAAGAGAGTTGTCAACGTGCTGGAGCGCAGTCGATTCTGAACCCTAAGAGCTGCTGTGTCAAAGCCATAGAAGCAGTCGGGAGAAAGAACAAAAAGAAAGAATCCTAGAATTAAGTCAGATCACCGCTTGGAACAGGCGATCTCGTCAGCCCAGGACTTACCGTTAGGTCGTCAATTTTTTGCAGCAGCTACCGGGTACTGGCAAAGCCGGTTGATTAGGCACCGCCTCGGCAGCACCCACTGCGCAGGCGCTGCCAACACTTAAGCCGTCCCTTCTGCTCCTGCGCTGCCATTGCAAGTCGTCTGATAGCTCCAGGCCGGGCGAGTGTGAAAGAGCGAGGCCCGGCTCGTGCGAAGAATCGTGCTTCCATTGGTTGCCGAGAGTTCGGATGTTCGTGAGGGCGCGGCGAAATCCCACGGCGCTTTCCCGGGAAAAGGAACGTTTCCTCCTACGCTTATTTAGCCGAGGGCTCAGCGTAGCTGCACAAAATTGGGGCATGTTTACGTTTCCCATTCCCACGCACAGCCTGAATCGGGCATACCAAATAGGCTTGCAAATACGAAGGGAAAAATAAAAGCAGTTGTGATAGAGGTCCGTTTTCTTTTTATCAATTTGCGCCTTTTAATTCCATCATTCTGCTCCGAAATTGGGGTGGGTAGCTGGGTGTATTAAGGAATGGAGATAAATGGGGTCAGAAGGAGAGAACGGCATTCCTTGATTGTAAAAAACATTTCAATAGAACATTATGAAAAACGGGCATTACCTCTCCCTAAAAAAGGAGCTGCTGGACACACTTGCCATGATTTCCTCCTCCGGTCTTACATTACTTTATAATAAATATAAAACCCAAAGTAATTAACCTTTCTTATCAATGTATTTCAACAAGGTGTCTTTTCAAACTGTCCATGGGCAATTATTTTAATTTGTAAAAGATATTTTGAACATGCTGGTATACGTCCAACACTCGATATTGTGATTCATTTCTTCTTTGAGAAACATTGAATATTTATATTGTGTACTACATTAGCCAAATTCACTGCACGGCTAATCTACAATATCACCCATCACCTAAACAAATTCAAAATCCCCGTTTTCATAAAAAGAGAAAATATATTGGAATATTTTAACATGGTATATAATTTATAAAATATACATTATTTGTTTGTTTGTTCGTTAAATTTATAGGCTGCCCAACCCCGGTAGGACTCTGGGTGGCTTACAACAGTTAAAACAATATAATATAGTTAAAAATTTAAAACAATCTAAGATGATATTT
>JANHGC010002224.1:25483-48045 GCA_027560395.1 Boaedon fuliginosus | reverse complement strand
AAACAAAGTGAAACTTTAATGGCAGAACTGCGAGTATAACATCTCTGTTTAAAAGACCCCCTTTGGGTGCATTAAAGATAGGCAGAGTTCACTTGGTTCCTTATTTCTACGTTTTGAACACACATCAATTTTTCGTTCTTAAAGGACTTTTTAAAATATTAAGTATAAAAGAGATCAAGTCATACAAACGTATGGTCACTCCTGTAAAGTTTTTTTTTTTAAATGCTTTTCACTACATTCATAACCACAAACGTCCTTCACCTGCATCTAACAGACAGGCAGGCAGGCAGATAGTTAGAAAGAGCCCTCGGTTCTTGCTTGCACTCGAACAGCTCTCGTGGGAAAGGTAAAAGCACCAGGCCAAGTGTGGAAATAGTTTGACGCTGAAATTCCCACGGTGACAAGCAGCTAATTCAGAGGCACAAATGTTTTGCAGTAAAAGTTGCGAGCCCTCGAAATACTTATGTGGGTCGGGCTCCATCTCTAAGCCGCTCCCGGTCGATCACTCTTAGCCTCCTAGCTAAACCTCCCAACAAAACGCTCTTACCGAGCTGTTTACATTCTTCAATTCCGCAATGCTGCCCGATTTCCAATTCCGCCATGTTTCCCAACAGCGCATGTACAGGCCGCCACTTTCTTCCGGGAACACTGAAGCCTTTATTCCACCCCTTTCCTTTTCCCTTCCCCATTGCTTGAAACCTAATGGGAGGCGGGGTCGCCCCTGGCGTCAACAGAAGGGTGGAGCTTGTGCGGGGACTCGTGAATAATCCACATAGTTATCGCTGCAACAACAGCGAACTGATTTTTTGTTTCCCTTTGGAGATTTTTCGGCTTCCCATTCTAGACTTCAGTTTAGGATTGCTTAGAAGTCTCTCGTTCACTTCTGACAAGCTATGAAATGAACTTGTGATGCAACAAGAATGGATTGTCCTACGGATTGTTTTTATTTTGTGAGCTAAAAAAGTAAAATTTAATAGACATTAAAAAAGTGCATGTTTTTGTTTTTTTCTATTAATAAGCAAATAGCTGGCTTGTTAATAGCCTATGCCAGACGGGAATCGGGAGAATTTGGGGTTGTGGTTGATCAGCAGCAAAGCCTGGCTGCCTTGACAAAATGTAGTTTGTAAAAAATGGGAAGAGTTCTACTGGGTTATGTACTAGTCAGCTTTCAACACAATATTGCATTCAGTTTTATATATACCATGTTTTTTAGAAGTTACTGTATAGAAGTTACTGAAATAAGTGCAAAAAGTAAAGGTGCAAAAGTAAATGATCAGTGGACTAGGAAGTGATGTAAAACTGGATACATTTTAGAACCATGGAGTCTTTGAAAATAATTTACAAAAAATGTTCATTTTTCTTGTTCAGTTCTCTATTTTGCATTAAAAGAGCCTAAACTTATGTTGCTGCTTTGAAGAACTGCATTATGACTTAACTCCTTAAAGTGGCACTTTAAAGCAATGTAATGTCATTGAAATACATTACTCTGTTTTAATGTCCAGGAGAGGTAATGAAAACTATAGAGCACATTTTTCCAAAGTGTGCACAGACCATCAGAATTTTTTTATTATTATTATAAAACATAACATATGGAATAATAGATTAAATTTATAGGAACATTCCAGTTGAATATTAGAGACAAAAATAACCTTGGTAATTGTGAAAGCAGAAAAATACCCTTGGTAATTGTGAGTTCCCTTTTGTGGATGTGGACAGCCATCTGTTTGGGATGTTTCAGTTTGAATTCTTAAAATACTTTCCACTGCTACACTTCTTATAAAATGTTATAAATTTTGTTGCATTTTAAAACACATTAATTCTAAGAGTCTTTCATGGACTTTGCTATGTATTAGACAATGTTAAAGTGTTGTAGAATGGTTTTTGCACAAGAGATTCAGCATGGCTACCTGCATGGAATCTACAGAATCTACCAGCCTACTGACAGAAAGTTATAACCATCATAAATATTTAACTTTTCAGTTAATATTTCACTGAAGACTGACTTTGAGTGCTTTTAACCTCATTTATCCAAATGGTGATCAAGTTTTACTTTTAGTTACAATGTGCGTTGGACTTTTACCCCATGTTCAAGGTTTCAAAGTAAAAAATGCAAAGTAAAAAAGGCGTTTAAATTTAGAATAACTTTATTGTCACTTTGAATGTACACTAATCGTCACACCTTAAAATTAAATTTCATACAGATCTCAAAGGGTCCCTCCAATATACACTACAACAAACTCTCTATACAAACTCTCTTAAATATTGCTTAATTCTTGAATAGCATGCTTCTACGCCTATGCCGAAAATACATTACTATTTATCCAAACTTCAGGAACGGGGGATTTGTTACAGCTCGGGACGGCATGTTCCAGTGGGGGGAGCAAGTCCTGACTTTTCACTTTACAAAGTTACCATTCCTCCTTTTTACTGGGCGCGGAGCTTCCTTCCCGAGCCATTTAGGCTTTCCCGCGGTCGCGGTTGCGGTTGCGGATCGAGAAAGAGTGAGACACATCCCCGCTTGCAGCACCTGTCGCAGGTGCGCGCGGGTCACGTGGCTCCGCCGTCGGTCTTGGGAGCCGCGCCAGCTTCCTTCCTTTTAGGCGTGTTTCTCCGCTTACGCGACCGAACCAGATTAGGGAATGCGGATAGAGTTGGCCGTCGCTCGCTAGCTCTCGGGTGGGGGGAGAAAACAAAACAAACCCCCCTGAAAGAGTGGGAGGCATTCAGGCCGCCTTTCATTAAAACGGGGGCGATTCGGCGGACCGAAGATGAGCAAGATCCAGAAGTTTTTCAAGGGCGGCGGCGGCGGGTCTGGCTACTCCAAGGGGAAGGGGAAAGGGGGGCCTACCCCGCAGGAGGCTTTAGCGCGGCTGCGGGAGACGGAAGAAATGCTGACCAAGAAGCAGGAATACCTGGAGGCCAGGGTCGCCAAGGAATTGGCCCTGGCTAAGAAACACGGCACCCGAGATAAGCGAGGTGGGTTTTCTCCAGGAAGCAGGCCTTGATCTGGCAAATCAAGGTGATAAAAAGAATACATCGCTGAGATGTTTGGGCTTTAGGAAACGAGCTCCCAGAGCTTGAGCAGAGTACAAAGCCTCTTCGGACAAATTATCGTTTGAACTCTTGGCTTTTAGGGAGTTGTCCACGACTTTAAAAAGTATCCTTGTTGGGTTGGTATGGGGAAGGGCAGAAGGAGACTTCGCATTGCAAAATCTTGCATCCAGAGCCGTTCCCTTAACTACGTGAGAGACTTTAACTTTACTACTTGGTTCAGTAAGTTTTCTTTTTATACACTGCAGAAATTGGAGGTTGGTCACAGTCGTTTTAAATTCTGGGGCTTGAATTGCAGTGCTTGTACTTAGTTTTTAAAATTTGGCTGGAGTCGTTGAAAGATATTTGTGTCACAGTAAAAATTGTCTTTGTTCACATGACTGAACGAAGTTATAATTTGAGCGCTGGAGATTGTTTTTGTGTCAATGAGTTCGGATTTGGCTGTTGCTATATTTGAAGCTCGTCCTCCTCCCCTTTGACAATCATAATGTGTGGCTCTACCCAGGATGAAAATACTTTCTTTCCTATGTATAATGTTTCCTTTTTTGTTTTCAGATCTCATAGGGGATATCAGCCTCAGTGAAATAAATTTAAAAACTTAAAGGTCTTGTGTGCACCTCCTTCTTACATTTCAGATATTTCATTGTTGTGCTTAATTCTAAAGGTAATAACCACCCCTAAATGAAAAGACTTTTGCCTTCAGATGGGTTTTGGTGAATGCCACTTTTCAAAGCTACTTTTCAATGAGGCCTTTATTGCCAGAAATCCTTTCTGTGTTGCCCCCCCCCCAATTTATTTCCCAGGAATAGAAACTTCTGCAAGACTTCTCCAGCTTTCCTCTGAGCTAGTTTGAATGCTTCTCTCTCTTTCAAGGATGCTTTGTATGTTAACTTAATACCTGCTAGGAAGTTTTGATTATGGATCATTAAATAAATAAGTTGACTTCAGCAATTACAGTAATATAATTTTTCTCTTTGTTTTATAGTATTCAGAATAATGTCTTGTTTTTTGAATAAAGCTTTTAAGGTTTACTACCATAATTACCACATCTAAGTTTGTTTTGGGTTTGTTTAGGCCGGGGCATTGCTAATGCTGCCTTTGTTAAGGATCCTTATGTAAGGATAGTTGTGCTTTAACAAATCCAACTCACTGAGTAGGATGTATTTCTGAATTGATTATGTGCCCTTGAGTTGTTTTTGACTCCTAGTGTCCACATAGATAAATTTCCAACCAATTATCAGTCCCTAACCTGGCCTTTCAGGTATTCCAACATTCTTTCTAAATAAGCATAAATTCATGGTATAAACAAAGTGGAAGTAATGGAATATCTAAGTTTTTAGGACCCAGCTTTGAAATTTTATATGCATGCTTAAAACGTCACTTGTGTGAGAAGTAATGTAAGTAATTAAGTATTTTATATAAAATTATATAGCTAAATATATCATGACACCTCCCTTTTGTGTTTCAAATCACTGGAGTTACATAACTCCTTCTAAGACAAGGTAGTGGGGTATATAGAAAAAGTCAAGATGGCAGCTGCCATCACAAAATTGCCTATTTTGTACATGTGATGAATGTAAAAAATGCATGTGTAACATATAGAAAAAGGAGTGAGGCTTTATTTACATACCTGCCATATTATATACTTTTTTTTTATCCCTGCCCCTTTCATCAATCTTTTTTTAAGGTAAAGAGCTGCAAAGACTAACATTAAAAAAAACTTGAAGATAATGTTGAAATTGGGGGGAAAGCACTGATTTGACATGGATATGATTAAGAATGATGTTGGGCCATTTCACTCATGAGCTGACAGCAAAGTCATTGGGGCAGGAAAAAAAAAGTCATCAGGGTATATTTGTATTGTGGTTAAGTGCAATCAGGAAAAAAACCATGAAATAGATATGTTTTGAAATTAGTCATTGTATTTTATATTGTGCTACTAAAGTAGTAGTCTAAAGATGCAATATTGTGATCCCCAGGGCAATATAGGGATGCTGTAATGGTCATAAGTGTGAAAAATGGTCACAAGTCATCACTTTTTTCAGTGATATTGTAACTTCAAAGAGTCATTAAACAAATGGTTGTAAGTGTACCGATTTTAATAAAAAATTGATTTATTTAGCTTTTCATTAAAGTCGAATCAATGCTTTTGTTATATTGAAGGTAGTTAGGAGAGCATTGTTGCAAGCCATTTTTATAATATATAATTAAAACACACTTCCTGAAACTATTTTTATTGGCTAGCTAGAATGGATCTGCAAGCAGAGAAAAAGCAGCTGTAGAGTTCTAATTTTAGATTACATTTCATCCCAATTGAAAGCAGAAACTATGTGACACTGTATATTACAAAATGGTAATCTATTTAGTTTTAACAAGCAGGATTGGTTGGTTTTTAACTGTACACTGCCCAGAGTCATTCAGACAGAGAGATATTGTAGTACCTGCATTGACAAATAAAATAAATTGTTTGCCCTCTGATTGTGTAGTGGAAAGTCTGAGATATGCCTTTCACGCCTTGTGGCGGTTTGTGTCCTAGCTCAGAAAGGCCTGACTTTAAAAATTCTTTAAGAGAATCTTCTAGAATTGGGCAGGACAAGAGAGCAAAGTCGTGGATTCAAGACTTCCCAGTTTCCTTCATTCTTTTTGAGTCCTTTTTTTTTAAATTCTAAAACCCACTTCACCCATGATCAACAAAATATGGTTGCCTGCCATATAAGATGAGAAAACCATGATAAAGCTAGAGCAGGATGTTTTTTTAAAAGAAAGGTAGGAAATAGTATGCAGAGCATTGTTTCTTTCAGACACTTTTACCTGCAAGCTACCTTTCAGACACTTTTACCAGACACTTTTACCTGTTAGCTGTCTGTGTAACAAAATAATATATATGTTTGTGTGTTTTTCAGTTATCACTGTTGTGTTATGTCTATATGATTTCTGTGTATGGATATACTGGAATGGGACATGGTGGCTCAGTGGTAAGACGCTGAGCTTGTCGATCAGAAAGGTCGGCAATTTGGTGGTTCGAATCCTAGTGCCCAGTAATGGAGTGAGTGGCCGTTACTTATCCCAGCTTCTGCCAACCTAGCAGTTTGAAAGCATGTAAAAATGCAAGTAGAAAAATAGGTGGGAAGGTAACAGCACCTTCAGTGTATAGTCATGCCGGCCATATGACCACGGAGACATCTTCGGACAGCGCTGGCTGTTCGGCTTTGAAACGGAGATGAGCCCCTGAGAGTCAGGAACAACTAGCACGTATGTACGAGGGGACCTTTACCTTATATACTGGAAAGCACTCGGTGCACTACATATAAACTTCATTGGGTCCTGGAGGGAAGAACAGGGAGAGCTTAGAATGATGCAGGGAGCCTCTTTTTGAGTCACAGTCCAGTTGTGTCTCCCAAAGAGAATTTTTTTCAGGATTATTTTGTTTCTTTCCAAAGCCCAATGGTTGTGTTTTCCTGATTTTCTCTCCACACCAAATTTGGTTCCATTCTGTTCTAAATATATGGTGTAGACAGAGTCCCAACCTCCTTTACATAACTTATTTCCGGCTTCACTTAGAAAACTTACATGTTCAACATTCTCTTTAATATCATCAAACATCCACATCTCCTCCTATCCCAGGTCTTTGGGAAGGACTCAGTTGGTGGACAAAAATTTCAAATCCAGTCTGAATATTGGTTGACTGTGCAATGAACCATAATAACAATAATGGATAGTCCCATCAACCTTTGTTTGAAAATTCTGCCCTAAATAATGGATAATATTATAACATCAAAGCACCTGAAGGTAGGACAAGAAGCAATGGATGAAACTAATCAAGGAGAGAAGCAACCTAGAATTATGGAGAAATTACCTGATAGTGAGAACAATTAACCAGTGGAATGGCTTGTCTTCAGAAGTTGTGGGTGCTCTATTACTAGAGATTTTAAAGAAAAGATTGAACAGGCATTTGTCTGAATGGTATAGGGTCTCCTGCTTGAGCAGAGGGTTATACTAGAAGACCTCCAAGTTCCCTTCTAACTCTGTTATTCTGTTACATTTCTGATAGAGCAGATTTTTGTAGGCATGATAATCCTAATGAAAGCTTGAGAATTAGTTGAAACAATTGTTTGTAAAATTTGATTAAGAAGATAATGATTCTGTTTATACTTGCTCTTCACGGGCTTGGCTATTATATGCGTAGTCTTCAAAATGAACAAATTTCATAGTGCTTTTCATCAGATCTTCAAAGTACTGGTAAAGAATCTGTTAGATGAAGCCATTACATATCTGGAACAATATTTGGTCAGCATAGATGTATAAGTGCACCTGACATACCATCTGGCAAAGGCCTAATTGAGCAATTGGTGCTTTGGGGTGAATCAAAAACTCACACTAGATTTCCTATCCATAAGCTAATGACAAATTTGTCAATAAACTTGGAATATCAGGCAACTTCCTTCATGTTTAGTTCCTGGGTAAAATTTCAAGACTGGCATTTATGTGCTTCATGGATTTCATCTTATGCTTTGATTGCTAAACTCCATCCCTATGCATATATAATTAGAAGTGTGGTTCATTAATTGAATTCACATAGATTGCACTTAACCATTGTTTGTTTCATTATTTTATTGAATAAGCTACAATAGCAATAGCACTTGGACTTATGTACTGCTTCATAGTGCTTTGCTGTTGCTAAGTTCACACTTTGTGTTAATTCATGAACCATAGTTTTAAAACTACAATATCTGTGTTAAAGAGGTCCTGGATTCGTTGCCTATTTAATGTAATGTTGAACCCAGGCATTGATTACAGCCCCAAGAAAATGTGAAATGTTTGAGAGAGTGCTACAGTTTGAAGACAAGAGTATTATTATTACTGGTAGATTATGCTATAATTACAAAGGAAAGGCTGACTGGGAAAACGTACATCCAAGAAAAACAATATTTACTTGTGTGAGTGTGTTTATGTGTACAAATATATTAAAAACTGTATTGGGTACAGTCCTTTTTGTTTCAACCATAAATCATGAAGAGAATATACTTTGTGCGCCATGAAAAGGACTCTAAATGTTCCAAAGTTTTGTTCAGCTTTGTTTATGTTTTTCTTTCTGAGAAGTAGATAAAGGAAATCTACTATTGTATGCAAATTATAGATAGGGAAGTTACTGATGAAAAGGGGCCAGAAAAAGCATACAATGTGACATTATTCTGGGAAGCATGAAAACTAACCACCCATAATTCCAATTCATAGTTGCCAAACAAATAACATAGTATTTTGGATTCTGTAAATTTAGTCCCAATAGCATTTGTATAATATTCCCATAGTTACTATTTCAGTGATCATTGAATATGTTGCTACATCCTGTAACTACAGCGATGCAAGGGTAGCTTTGTTACAGCATTTGCTGAAGGTGATTGTAACGCTCGAAGACCAGCTGGCCAGCAGGAGGCGCAAGCGCACATGTGTGGCGGAGCTGAGCTGGGGCGACAGCTTGCGTGCCCAGAGAGAGGGCTCTGCGTGCCACCTCTGGCACACGTGCCATAGGTTCGCCACAGCCCTATGATGCCACAACCACCCCAGCCCAATCCCAACAACAGTTACAATCGCCAGTCTGCAGTCTGAGAATCCTGCCCTCACATTCACACAAAGACTTAAATTTCCATTTGTGTCAAACAGGCAGAGGTTGTGCGTGAAATGGACAGAGCCTTAATATATCCTAATAACTCTCCATCCTTCCAAAGATTTGAATATCTAAAGAAAATTTAGATGCTTTTGAAATCCAGGAAACGTCCTTTTATAGGATAATTATTATGGTTCTTAGGAATACTATCAACAATTTTGTCCCAAAGGGGCATTGCGGTAAACTTCAGGAAAATACTCCAGTGGTGATAGCAAGATAGCTATGAATGAATGTGTTGCAAATCCCTTGATGAAGATTGTGTATGATGACACTGCCGTGACTTGTTACTATTTGAAGTTGAGTAACAATAGAGAGTTTCAAGTTACTACAGAACAAGCCTGGCTGCATATTCAAAAGCATAGATTGCAAAGTAGAAAGCTGTGTAGCAAAATATTTCTAGTTGCCACTTTCTCCTAGTCTTGAGAGAAAATAATTTTTCCAGTCAATTTGCAGACTTTAAACATGTGAACAGAGGAAATACTTTATTGAATTCTTATTTTAAAAGGCATAAACTTTCCTTTTCATTTATATCTTTGATGTACAAAGTCTAATACCAACCTAAGATGAAGATACATAAATAGATTTTTGGGTGCCACATAAAAGTCTTGTTAACGGCTGACTTATGATGTGGGAGATTCAGCTTTGGATCATTACAATAGTGGTACAAGATTTAGCTTTGATAAACTCCCACATCCTTTCTGTCATTTGTCACCCAAGGCAAAAATGGGTAAATATTAATAGGAATCTTTGGTTTTCTACTTTTTGAGAAAGGGCAAGTTTAATTAGGAACACAGAACAAGTACCTGAATTGTGACTGCAGGGACTGTGTGACTGTTGTATGTACGAAGACCAGTAATATGTTCAGTGGCATCGTAATTTTGAATGAATAGTTTTAATTGAGGATTATCTGTATAAATCTATCTGCTAACTGCTGCTATTTCCTTCAGCTCTCCAATATTCTATTCACATGCTTTTGGAATCTAGCAGTTTCCTATTACTGTTTGGTTTTAGCTTCCACGTTCTTTTTATTTTTTATTGTATTCAGTTTTCCTATACATTGCCTAGAAATTCTAGAAATTGGGTGGTAATATAAATGTTAAATATATTTTTTTAATAATTATTTTTCCAGTTGTTTCTAACTGTTACATTTTTGTCTCAAAAACACAAGAGAGCAGCTAAAATGAGCATATTATTTATCATTGTCTATAGAGATTCTCAGTCATCCAGGTCATGGTTGTACCAAAGGTGTTTTTTTAGAGAGGCAACTGGATTTTTCTGGGATTTTTTTAATATTGTTTTTATTGTTTACATATAAATATATTGAATAAAGTATAATTGGCCATGGCATTCCAATTGTCATAAAATAGAAGTAAAAACAAAATGACATATATACCAATTTATATATACAAATTTTTGTACAAAAATTTCTGACCATCATATAATATGTCAACTCCTCTATCATTCGAATACTTACATTCCTCTATCAATAATACAAAGTGTCTCTTTCCAAGGCCTCCTCACCTGATTCTTTCATCTTCTAACTTCTACCTCTTGTTTCTAACCATTGATAAAACCTATTCCATAGTTCGCCTTGACCAGGGAAGAAATGTGGGGTAGAAATCTAATAAAATAAATAAATAAAATAAATAGTATTTTCCTTTATCTTTTATCTTTAGTGTTAGTCTGTCCATTTCCGCACAGTCTAGTATCTTCCTTATCGTGTCATAGTCTTAACGAGGTATTTTCGTTCTTTTATGGCTGCGCGTATACAATTCTTGCTGCAGTCAAAACATGTAATATTAAACAGATTGTCCCTTTGTCATAACCCTCTGATATGATGCCTAGTAAAAAGAATTCTGGTTTGAAATCTATATGTTGTCTGGTCATTTTTTCTAGCCATGTATTTGAGTCCAAAATTATTTTGCATTTGTACAGGTCCACCACATGTGGTAATATGTACCAGGAATTGTTTACATTTCCAACAGGTTGGGGACATATTTTTATACATTTTAGCTAATCTCACTGAGGGCAGATGCCACTTATAGAACATTTTATAGAGATTTTCCTTATAGGATGTGGCCATTGTCAGTTTCCAATTTTTCTCCCAGAGCTTTTGCCATTTATCCAAATCTATACTATGTGCAAAATTGTTGCCCCACACTATCATCATCTCTTTGACTTGTTCTTCTTCCATTTTATAATTTAATAAGTAATTGAATAACCTCTTTATAAATTTGTTATCTGTCCCCAGTAATACCTTATCCAATGTTGTTGGGTGAGATATTGGACATGGGGGTATAAAAACCCCATGTTTTCACATCTTTCACATAACGCAATTGTATCTGCAGATACATCCACCACTCTAGTTCCACCGCTTGGTTTTCTTATTCTAATCTAGTTTTCAGTTCACCATTCCCATTTAATATATCTTTATAAGAAACAATTTTTCTATATTTGTAGCATTTGGATGTATCAGTGCTTCTAGAGTGGAGAGCCAGATTGGTATTTTCATGTAGTTTTGTTGCTTAATTTTATCCCACACTGATAACAATGCATTCCTTACAAAATGTCTTTGGAAATTCGGTGTGCCATATTTCTCCCGTACCAAAGAAACACGTGCCACTCTAGTTGAAGGTCATGGCCCTCCAATACCAATAGTCTTCTATGCCTCAAAGTTATCCCCCTTTCATGCACATAAGTACAGCTGCTTAGTGGTACAGTTCCCAGTCTGGTAGTTCAAAGCCTCCATTCCCTTTTGACTCTTGCAGTAGTTTCATTTTTATTCTCCATTTTTCCCTTGCCAAATAAATTTTGACACCATTTTATTCAATTCATCAAAATATTTTTGTTTGGCATAAGAAAAGCATCTTTGGCAATATGTTCATCTTTATTGTGGCTATTCTACCCATCATAGAAAGTTGCAGTTTCTCCATCTCTCAAAATCCAATTTAATTGGATGCATTAATTTTGTATAGTTGTCCTCTTTATTGTACGTCTTGCTGATAGGTACCTAAGTATTTCACTTTTTTCACTATCTGGATACCCATTTCCTTTATTAATTCATCCCTGTTTATGAGGTTTTTAACTATCATTTTGGTTTTTACCTTATTTAACTTTAATCCCGCAACCTCTCTGTACTCCTCTAATTTCTCTGTGAGTTGGGTCTGATTCTAATGGCTCCTCTAAAATGAAAACTAGATTGTCTGCAAATGTTTGCAGTTTATATTTTTCTCTTTTAATTTCCATTCCTTTAATTTGCTCATTTTGCCTGATGTTTCTAGTTAGTACTTCCAGTGTTAAGATAAGTAATAATGGAGATAATGGACAGCCTTGTCTTGTACCTTTTCTTATTTTTTTTTAGTAATCACCATTCACAATCACTTTAGCTTTCTGATTTGTATATATTGCCTTGAACATATTTAAACATTTATCTCCAAAGTCCATATATCTTAGTTGATGTAGCATGAATTGCCAGTTCACATTATTGAACGCCTTTTAAGCATCTAGGAACAACAATGCCAATTGCTTTTCATTACGTGCTTCGTAATATTCCAGTGTATCTAATATTACTCTCATATTATTTATCTGCCTTTTAGGTAGAAAACCATTTTGATTAGGGTGTATGAACTCCTTCCCATAAGGTAGTTTCTCACTCTGCAGTATGGATTTTATTTTGAGAAATAATATTTTCACGGTAATCTGGATGAAGACTGTTATGATTATTTGTTTTTCTTTTATATTACTATATTTGTTTTTATTTAAATTCCATCAATTCAAAATTATTTGAGTTATTTAGAATATTTGCAGTTAAAGCAGCCTATAGTACTAAACAAAATAACAATAATTAAATATTATGGGAATTTAGGAAGTTTTGCAGATTAATGAAATTCTGAATTTTCATGTATCATGTATCCTGGCATCTGCCTTCTATTATATCAAAAAAGCACTGGTTATAGTTATAATGTAGTTTTAATGTATGGAATTATTTGTTAAAAAAACCCACCCACCCACCAACCTACAGACACAGACACACATACACACATAATGAAAATCTTTAAATTTTATAATATAAATCATAATCTTTTACATTTTATAATTTTATAATATTTATAAAAATTAAAGATTTTCAGATGGTCAGAAATCGTGGCACAGTTTTAAAACAAAATTATGTAGAATTATGACCTGTGGCATTATGTTTATTTCAGATTAGTCTCTGATTCTCCTTATCTGGCTTTCTACTTTTTCTGACTGCTTGGAGTGGGGATCTTCTTTTTCGAGTCTCAGAGTTTCTCTGATGTAAGTTTATTTCCAGTAATGTTAAATCTAGTGGTTAGGACTTGGATATGTTGCTGCTCCAATAAATAAGACATGCACATTTACCATATGAATAAAGTAGTGGTATTATCAAAACCCTTAGAGTAGTGTTTCTCAAGCTATCAGCAACTTTCAGATGGGAGTTGAAGTCTGCACGTTTGAAAGTTGCTGAAGTTGAGAATCATTGCTTTAGTAGACTATTGTCTACATTGTTGTTAGTTCACACTTAATGACTCTAAATTCAATAGTTCAGTTTTTGATTTTGCAATGCTAATTTGTTCATTAACTGGTATTAAACTTTGAAACCTTGAGGATAGTATTTATTGCATAAAAGCAAAGTAGCTGTATATTCTTATCCATTTATGGTTCAGAACAGGGAGTGGTGGTATGACACCCATGTGTTTCTCACAAAGTGACACGTGTCCAATTACAATTTCTAAAAATTTACCCAAATCATGGTGAACAATTTATTTCCAGTAATATACATTTTGTGACAAAATTACCAAAATCTCATTCAGTTAGATGATAAGGAATTTATTTAATATTTGATTTATTTACTAAATATATAGGTTCCCCACCTCATTGTTATGTAACTCTATTCAGTTTTGTTTGGATAGCTAGGGAGCTAATATATGAGATCAGTGAATGTTGTCTATCTTAAAAAGAACTACAGATATGTTCAACTTAAAGTAGTCTACTATTTATTTCTAAATATTTTGAAGTCACAAGTTAAGTACCGTAATGCTTTGGAAAAATGTGACATGACCTCAGCACATGTGGTAGTTGTTTACCTGGTCCAATAGGACTAAAAAACTCTTGAAGTTTGGAATTCTCATACTTTTGCCCCTATAAACCTAGAAGTTCTATTGATCCTCTTTTTGGGGGGTGGGACTGATAGCTATAGTCACATTTAACTCATCTTTCCAGTTTTTAAATGTGAATGGATGCAATATTTCTGCACACCAGTTTTTGTCATAAGCTGTTGTACTTTTCCAACCAGTATGTTCCAAATATCCCCCCCCCCCCCCACAAAAAAAGATGTTTTATGATACTAGAGTTTGGCTTCTTTTGGAGGAAGAGTTCAATCATGGTCATTTTTATAGGATGGAGAAAAAATTCAAAATAATTTTGTAGCAAAGAGAAGATATTCCATACAGAAATTGTGCATCTTGGGCCACCACAGGCGCTCCGACATGAATGATGTCAAGATGCCCCCCCCCCCCGAGGTCAAACACAACCCTAATATGTGAAATCAAGTTTGGCACCCCTGATGTAATATATATCCAAGATATTTTCAGCGCTTAGCTAGCTGCTTCTCTATATCTCATTCTCTATTACAAACTGCTTCTGTTATTTCTTTTTGCCGTCTCTATATGCCGTCTCTATATGCCTCCTTTTTGCCATCTCTATATGCCTCAATAACACATGGCCATTATCACAGAACTATCTTTTTCTTTTAATTGGGACTGTTACTAAATTTGCTATGTTGATTAACAAAATTCCATTCAGCCCCAATAAGGAAATTTATTTATTTATTAAATGTATATATTACCCATATTGCTATCCAAAGTGATCTTGGATTCTTCCTCCCTTCCATTTGTTTTAAAGGTAACCTGATGCCTTGAGCCACTATAGTCAATGGGAAGAGATTATATTGGACCTCTATTCAAAAAATACATGGTGGAGACCACATCTCTTAACGTTTAACCCTGAACAGTCAAACATACTGCTGATTGATTTATAGTTTATATAAAATTTATATAAAATTGGAAAAATGGAAAAAAAAATTAATAATATAATACAGTGCGTTTCAGAAGGAAAAATTAACCTGCTTTGAATCACCAAATTCTTTTGCTATTGTAGTAAGCTGAGAAAATGGTTTGGAGTTTAGTATAGCTTTCCTTAACCTGGGTGTCCTCCGGTTGGGTATCCTGATAGATTTCCTGTTTATTTAGCTTCACTAAATTTTCTTCCTCAGTAAATGTGGAAATCTGTCTCTGATTTGATGTTAAGAACTAAAGCAGCCATAGAGGTATATTTTGCATTGGCTTATGAGATACTTTCCCTTGTTCTTACTTCACCAGCTGCACTACAGGCACTAAAAAGAAAAAAGAGATATGAAAAACAGCTGACCCAAATTGATGGGACTCTTTCCACTATTGAATTCCAGCGTGAGGCTCTTGAAAATTCCTACACAAATACAGAAGTGTTCAAGAATATGGGCTATGCTGCTCAGGCCATGAAAAAAGTACATGAAAACATGTAAGTGAAAAATGTTGTCAAACCCCACAGAAAATAACCTTGAGTCTTACATCCACACCTATTTGATGGGTTTCTTTCTTATATAAGAATCGAGATGTGCCATTCTTGTATATGATGCTAAGGTTTATCTTCACGTATAATAAAGTTGCTAGTATTTTACAGTTACACATTAATCTAAAATTGTATTCTTTTCTTGGATTTACCTGCCCTGCAACAGGTAAGATTAGTGTGGCCTGAACCATAGATTACTGCAAGCTGTACATATTGCTTCAACTGAAATTTCTGCATGATTCTGTCAATAGGCATCTTTTTCCCTTTTATACTGCCTTTCTCCAAATTGAATATATCTGAAGTTAAATGGACTTCAAATTCCAAAATTCTTCTGCTAGATGATAATTCCTTAGAATTGTGGGAGTTGAAGTTTGTACATCTGGAAGGTATACATACTGGATAAATAGAATCTTCCAGAAATCTTCTGAATGTTTGGGTCCTTCTGTAAACCTTGCCATATCAGCCATTCCAAAAATCGTCAAAATTCAATTAATCCTCAAAATCGAAAAGAATTCATGATGTTCTGGGCATGAAACAGAATTATTTTATAGCTTGACCCGATCTAGGACACCATGTGTAAGTTCCCAAATAGAGTTGCCCAAATCTCCAATATGAAAACTGCTTGAAAACTAATTGGGATTGCTCCTTATGTATGTATCTGTTTTTCTTATATTTTCTTATATTTTTATATTCACTACTGTTTGTAAGCAATTCAGGGGCTTTTATAGAATTTAAAGCCGTTATGGAATTTGGAACTTGAATATGGAAAGGAATTTTCCTGTAACAACCTTATCACAGGCTAAACTTGTCTTTGATGTCCCTTTAAATGCTCTAATAAGCCAGGATAATGGCTTATAAAGAGTGGGAGTTGATTAATTCTGCTTCATTTTATTGAAGTGTTTTATTAAAGTAGATAACTTAATAATATATCTTCGCTATTTTCCCAGATTTTCAATATTCCCCTCCCCAAAATTTAAATCTCTATTTTGCTGTTGCTTTTTGTTTTGATGATTATTGATTTTTATGAAAACCTCAGAATTTTACCAGAATCCACTATGCCATCCTATCTGTATACAAATTGACTAAATAATTTCTCCTTCTATCCTTAGGGACTTGGACAAAATTGATGACATGATGCAAGATATCACTGAGCAACAAGATATTGCTCAAGAAATCACAGATGCTCTCACAAGAAGAGTTGGTGATGACTTTGATGAGGTATGTTTTGACATCTAAAAACAATAAATGGTCCTGACTTTAATATTACTGCTAATTTTAAATTTGCTATAATTGTTGCCTAGTTATTTTCTAAGTGCTTCAAAAATTTTCCTTAAATGCAGTCAAATTCTCAGATGACTGAAGAGACATGTGTTCCAAAAATGGAGACTGTTCTGTCTTGAATAAAGTATTCAAAAGAGAATTCAAATTGCTCTGTCAAAACAATGCAAATACATAACCCATTTTGCTATGACAAAATCATTGGGATTTCGGACATATCTGAATATACATAGGTAGTAGCAATGTGTGGTGCATTCCTAATTTTATTCTAGCTGGTCAGTCATGCCGCCTTCTAATATGCTGTATTGTCATCATCTGGCATTCAGAGAAGTTGTGTACTACCACATGGAAGGATGGAAGATTACAGTCAAGCTAGTGTATTTTTCTCTACTTTCATTTTCACCACACTTGCAGACTAGCACTACTATTTCAAGAGCCTCATCTATAGGTTGTGATTCAAGCCAGAAAATAGAAAAAGCTCCCTATTTTAGCCCATGAAGAAGGTAATGAAGGGTGGTATGCAAGATGGACTTCTCTTCTTTGTATCTTGTGATAAATAACTGTTGGCATACCTCAAGAGATCTTGTTCCATCCTTCTTTCCCCACTTTTCTGTTTTTGCCTTCATTAGGAACACATTTAGTAAGCATGCTGAGTACACATTGAGCTGTTCGGAGTGGAATTCATTAATATCATTTAAATTGAGTAATCTTCTACCACTAAACTGAAGCAATTGTCGTTATATACCAATAACTTCTTTTACAAAACCAGAAAGAAGCCATTGAGCCATTTTTGGGTAGTAGAATGACCACAAAATAAAGCAACTCCTCTTTTTAACACTTATAGTCTTTTTTGTATTAACCATATTTTGTATTCAACTATATATTTAGTTGATTGCCGTAATATATTTTTGATGTTACTTCATTTTATTCTTATCAAGCAATAGCTACTTAAAATATTTGGTTGAGATATGGTCAGGTGCAAAAAATCAGATACATTCATAAAATTGCAGCATAGATGATTTATTCATACGCAAGAATCTAGTCAATTAATGATCAGTACTAAATTGGCACTAGATAGGGTCAATGAAATTTAAGGGGAACTTGACTTGGATATCTTCTGGCAATGCAAGGATTCTAAATTGATGACATGTTTAATTGTGCCCACCAGCTCTGCCTGTTATTCTACAGATTTCCAGTGAAATTAATTTGTCCTAAAAATACCCATTTATATAGGTCCGTGGAATGCTGAAAACCCAAATTAAAGTTTCTTTTATAAAGTTTGTATAGGCAACTATACTTGGTTCACTACAATTGTGAAACTGTGGTAATTAGAGGTTGACATTAGGCATTGTTTATTGAAATATAACCTGCCAAATTTTAAAATTTCAGGATGAACTGTTGGCAGAATTGGAAGAACTGGAGCAAGAGGAACTCAACAATAAGATGAAAAATGTTCATTTACCAAGTGTCCCAGCTACCCCATTGCCTTCTCATCCTGGTAAATTGTTTTCTTATATTAATTAGTCTATTATGAAAGTAGGCTATAGGAATATTGAGGAGAAAAGAAAAAATCACAGAAATTTAACATACTTGGATAAAATAGTAGCTATCTTGACACGTAAGAGTGATATCAGTTCCTGATGTGAACGATGAGTACTTATGACTGGTCCTCATAGTTTGGGCTGTTGCAGTGTCACCTGGTCCCAATTTGGAAACCTGACAGCAAGCTCACAATTATGACATCACATCATCCTGTGTGATGTAATGATCATTTGCAAACTTCATTCCCAGCTTTCAACAAGCAAAGTCAGTGGGGAAGCTGGCAGAAAGTTTGGTGATCACTTGACTACAGAACATTACTACTGCATGGGATTTGCTAATAATGGCAACTGGAACTGCTATCATAAGTCGGTGCAGTCACATGATGTGCCTTCTTTGCTGAGCGATGGCCTTGTCAGTTCCAATTACTGTTGGTAAGCAAGGACTACTAATAGTAATTGGACTTTGGTGAAAGAATACTCTGCACACAGAGTAATAATTTGGCGGTAGCCAAAGCTGAACTGATCCAGATTTGGTCTCTGGATTCAAGTCTTGTGATCTGATATAAAGCTGTGCAAGCAATTCTTATTGAAGAGTTCTACTGAAGTCATTCCTTTACAAGATGTGTCTTGTAAAGTATGTCTCTTAATTTTAGACATAATGCCTCTAATCCAAATAGTAAGTATTTCCAGAGACTGCAAAACTGTATCTTTGTTGTTCCAGTATGCTGAACAATTACTATCTTTTGTCACAGGGTCTTCAAAGAAGAGGGTGGAAGATGATGAAGATATGCAGCAACTGGCAGCATGGGCATCTTAACAGCAATTTCTCACTGGCGTCAGGGTTATCCCATGTCAAATAACACCCTGATTCTGACTGACGTTCTTTGATTTTGATGAAACTTGGTGTATCCATCTTCCTTATAGAGTTATGAATAGAAATCATAATAAAAAGTGGCTTTGGCCTGCCATTCCAATGTTATGACATACTGGTTGTTTAAATTTTCAGTAAAAATCGCTGTGCTCAGATATATTAAACTGCCATTTTCTCAGGAACCAGATGAGATGCAGACGTGGGCAATGTGTCATCTTAAAGCTCTTTTGTTGGGCTTTAATATGGTATGTGACATGATGGAATTTAGAAATAAATAATTTTTCTTTAAAAATTTAAATTTTTCAAAAAATGCCAATTTTAAAATTTTGAAAAAAATTGCAAAATTTGTTAGCACTATCCTCTTTCACCTCACAAAGTTTCATTTTGGGATCACAAAATAGAATGCAATTTGTATTAAGCACTGTCATATTGTTTTGAAGTACTGGTAATAATTCAGCTACATTTGTCCATAGCTGGCTTTTGTGAAATGTTACATGTGATATTTTGCCTATTTTTCCATGGTATCAATTTGTACTTCCTGTATGACCTGAAACCATTATGATCCCAAAATGAAACTTTGAGACGGGTATGAGTATAGTGCAAAGTAACTTTATGAATTTTTTCAAAATTTTAAAATTGCTATTTTTTGAAAAATTTGTATGGACACAGCGATTTTTAATGAAAATTTTAAAAAATCAATGTCATAACTTTCAAACAGCAGGCCAAAATCACTTTTTATTATGATTTCTATTCATAACTATAAGGAAGCTAGATACACGAATTTTCATCAAAATCTGGGAGGTCAAGGCAGATTTTCATACAAAACTGTGTTGATGTGACATGGAATGACCCTTCAAGGGAATACTACGGGAATATCATGGAAGGACTTCATGGAATAATGCTTATATTTTATACAGAATGTAGCTGTGTGGAATTTTGACCAAAATTGGTCTCTGGTGGAATATGTGTATATATTTTATATAGTTTTGTATATATTATTTTTTTTAAAAAGCCAGCATTCTCCAGTATAATATTTCTCCTTCAGGTATATCTCCAGACATACCATTTTTATGCTAAAGAAAACAGATACAAGCAAGACTGAAGTTTAATTAATGTTATTCTTCTTAGCTGATACTTTTTTAATACACAGAAAATGTGTAGATTGCAAAACCTATTGGTGCCATAGTGGGTGTTGCAGTAGTTTGAAAGAGAATTAAAATTGGCTTAGTTTTGGAATTTAGTTTCCAAATATTTTTCCAAAGGAAATTATTAAAACCCATGGCCCTTAGGTGCCTGAGATAAATCCTGTAGCAATTTTGCACCGAGTTCTTTGTTTTCTGTGGTTCTTCTATAATTCCAATGGCTTGTTCAGAGTGTAAGACAGAAATGAAGATTTTGTACCTTAAAACCTTGACCAGGGAAGAGAGGCGTGGTATAAATCTAATTAAAAAAAATAATGATGAAAGTGGACCCCCGTTGAAAGAGAGAGAGGATACATTCTCTATGCAGAGGACCAAAATAAGTGGATTAAAACTAGAAGAAGTGGGTTCAAGGTAGATGTCAGGAGGACCGTTCTGACTATATGAACTGCCATCTACAATAACAGAGACTGTAGAACAAGCTGATGAGGTTTTTTTTCAGTGCAATTCTTCAGCAGAGGTGGGTGAACATCTAGTAGATCTTGCATTGAATAGATAACCTCTTGTGATCCTTCCAGTTCTGGTCTGTGAGAGATCATCAGAGAAGGAAGAGTGTTATAGATCTAGCAGGTGTGTTTAGATGATTTATATGCCTTGAAATTGGTGGCTCCAGGTGCAGGTCAGAAAACAGCTTTGGATTGATTGACATGCAGGTTGTTTAGGGGTGAGAGTCTACTACCCATCTAAGAGCTGGACTAATTGATTCTCCTACTCCGCTTTTAATGGATTGGGAATTAGTGATTCTGAACTATGTTATACCATGGTTAGTTTAAAAAAAAAAGGTTTTTCTTGCCTGCATAAGTCATTAGAGCACTTAAGAGTTCATCACTTCTGTCTTATCCCACATGCACTTAAAACTAATCTAGAATATTCATATTTTATCAAGAACCCACATAATGATAATTGAATATAAAAGGTGATAGAGGCATGCAGCCAGGGAAAATATGATATGCTATGCAATCTAAAATACTGGCGTATGGTTTGGTTTGCTCAAATTTAGTAGCACCAAACTTTTACTGATTTTTATGTAAGTTAGATTAATTTGGTTTTATAAAAGGGAAATGAATGAATGAATGAATTTTTTTGGCTGAGTGACCAGCAAGTGATAATTGAGTGTATCAGCCTCTTTAAAAATAGGAGGTCATAATTCAGTAAATGAGATGGATTAAATTCAAGTAACTCTGTGCTGGATTCATGTATATTTCTTGATGGCAGACAAGACATTGCAGTATCTTGTCAGGCAGAAAAATTGTATTACCTTATGATTGTGGTTTTTAAATGAACCTTATTCACTCTATTTCTTCATTTTTTTGTTTAGATAGTATAGTTCTCTTTAAATATTTCAATACAATAATTTATATGATGTTTATGTATCTTCTTTGAACTATCTTCTTTAAAAATCTGGGAAACAAATCATATGAAGAAAAGGTTTTAAATTTCTCAAAATAGTAGACAAGTTCCAAAATTAATATGTATGTCAGCATTTTTTTCATCCCTGAAATTAGTCTCTGCATATGCATTTTTTTCTAGATGACATTGCTGTTACTTTCCTGAAATACAAAAGATTTAAATATTCTAATAAGTATTAAATTGTGCAATTTAAAATCTGACATTGCTTTTTTATAAGAAACATATTCCACAAAGGAAATATTATGAAGGACATTTATTTTTGTGTATCTTTGTGGAAATTCAGCATCTACTAGGTCTATTGAGTCTCTGTTTACTGCTCTAATCATAAAACAATAAGTGATCCAGAACAAATTTTAACAAAGGTCATTAAATAAATTGCTACCTGTACTGAAGTTAGGGTCTAAGGATTATCCAGATATATCAAACAGGAGGTTTAACATCTTTTTACTTTAGTAGAGGAGATCAGTTTCTTTATTAAATCACAATATTATTCCACCTAAATTTAATTCTTGAAATGAAAATTTTTGTTTTTATATTAGAATTTAACTTAGGGATAGTAGCTTTTAAATTCACTATAGCAAAGCATACTAAACTCCAGATTTGTTCTCAATTATTTTTTTAGTATTTTGGTGTTTAATTGAATGGATGGATAAACATGTCTCAAAAATTTTTCCCTAGATTCAGTAGTTTATAATCTAGTGGCTATTTGATATACCTTTAAAGCATCATGGTTATATTATTATAATTCATGAAAAAATTAACAGAAATTTTAAGAAAAAGAATATTTTTTTTCTGAATGCAAAGGTAATAATGCATCCATCTATATATATAAAGCAAAGAACAGAGTTTGTATGTGCCGTATACAAAAATTCAATTCGGCACAAATCTCCCCCAAATTTCACACAAGCCTTTGTTAGGCT
>JANHGC010002224.1:11750-22360 GCA_027560395.1 Boaedon fuliginosus | reverse complement strand
TATTGTATGTTCGCCGCCTCGAGTTCCCCCGCAAGGGGTGAAGAGAGGCAGGGTATAAATTTAATAAATAATAATAACATTTTGATCAGGTTTAAGCAAGGACAAAGAAGCCAAGGAAATGGTCAAAGGAGGTGCTTTTAACCTTGAGGAAAGACTACAAGGAGAAGAGCCATGTTGGTTTACAGGAGCTTAAAATCAGAAGGAATCTGGGAACATTTTTTCAAATATACAAAAGTCTATATACAAATACTAATATACAAAACAAAAAATAGAAGGGAAGATGCATGGCTCTTCCAATAAATACAAAATGTTGGACAGAAGCTTAAGATCTTAAACCACCAAGCTGAGAGAACACCAGTGACCCTGGAAAGGAATTTTGTTTGATATATCCTTGCTGAGACTCCATACCTGCCATGGCTGTATCCTTGCAGCTCCAAACCTTTCTTCTCCCTTCTTTCTTCTCTGCTTGGATTTGGATACAGCACTAAAGGCATGGAGCAGAATCTTAATGACACTGTAATTGTAGCTTGAATTAACGATTGGAATCCCATTCTTTTTCTCTTTACTATCCAGTGGTGCTTTCTGGGTGCATCTTCTCCGGCCTTTGACAGAAAAGATATGTTTTGAAATAGAACAGTGAAAATGTTCCTCTGGAAATTCAGATTCTGCAAAGAAATGTGTTTTATAGGCATCATCTGTGTCCCAACTCTCTTTCCACAGAAGTGGAAAGCTCCAAACACTATGGACGTACTTGAGAGCCCTATCCTTGTTAAATATATATACTCCAATCATTGTCATGATCCAGACTTTCCCTTCAATGGGTCCTGGAAAACCTTCCAGTGTTGAGTGGAAAGGAACAAGTCTGTCCCAAATGGAATCATGTTCTATGAAGTGAACAAAGACATTGACTTGTTTCCATTTAGACAGGGCATCCCTGAGCGGTACTGTGTATCCAGTCATTGACAATTTTTGTGATATAAGAGCACAAATTCTATTCTTGGCAAGCATAGGAGTAAACGTTCTCATGAAATTCTCTCCATTCTCTGTGTCTAGAGCAAAAAGACCAATCAAAGTCCAGCCGAAATGGAGGAGCACTTGGACAATTGCTGGGTACTGGATTCCTTCTATGGGGAGCATTGGGCGGAAAAAAGGGTATTGACTTTTATCACTCAGAGCCTCTGAAGCAATTTTAACACTGGTCTGAAAAACAATGAAGAACTCTGTGTTATATTTGTGGTCCCACCAAGTCCCAATTTTTAGCTTTTAATGAATCCAACTCTTTTCTCATGCACATATTAGAACAGTTTCTTATTGATTAGTCATTAGGCCATATCACGATACAGAATATAAAACATAGAACATTAGCAAAAGATCATGTAAATGTAGAATATTTTTTAAAAGAAGTGCAATAGAAAAGCCTAAAGAATGAAAATAGTTTATTTATTTATTTATTATTATTTTATTAATTACACTTTTATGCTGCGCAACTCCCGAATGACCTTGGGCGGCTTACAACATAGATAGCAATAGCACTCAGATTTTATATGTTGCTTATCAGAGTTTTACAATACGCCCCTAGCGGTAACAGAGTCAGCATATTGCCCCCAAGCAATCTGGGTCCTCATTTCTTTATGATCCTTAAATTTTTCCCCATCAGACCATAATTTCCTTCTTAAATGGGCTTTATTATATATAATTTTTGAGTTCTGAACACACAGGAAATACATTTAAAAAAAAATATTAGGACCCCACTAGGTTGTCTCTGTAAAGTGCAATACAAGATACTGATCTCCCACTTCCTTATAGCATTGATGTTCAAAATAATAGCTGTATTACATATTCATTGTAAAGGATTTAACTCAATAGTTGGCAATTTGGAGGGTACATTTCTAGCACTTAATGCATTTAAATGAGCCGATCTTACCAAGGATGGCTATATCTTCCTTTATTTAGAAAATTTTCAATTCTTATTTTAAGATGAATTAAGAGAATGATACTCTATGCTGATTTTAAATGTTAAAAAGATATCAGAATGCCTGGAAACAAGAGCCTCAGTGGCCGCAGTGGTTAAATGCAGCACTGCAGCCTATCCCTGCTGACTTGTTCAGTAGATTGTTAGATCAAATCCCACCAGGCTCAAGGTTGACTCAGCCTTCCGTCCTTCTAAAAACAGCGGTAAAATGAGGACCCAGATTGTTTGGGGGCAATATGCTGACTCTGTAATCTGCTTGGGGAGAGTTGTACAGCTCCGATAAGCAGGATATAAAATCTGAGTGCTATTGCTATCTCTGTTGTAAGCCACCCAGAGTCCTTCGGGAGTTGGGCAGCATAAAAATGTAATTAATAAAATAATAAATAATAAACTCTGTTCATGTAATGAGATATTTTATGTAACCTTTAAAATTAATAAAACTTATTACAAAGAAAAAAGAAGAAGAAAATTTTGGATTCTTTGCGCAATAATTTTTTTTACTTTTTTCTCCAATTTTAAAAAAAGACAGGGAGGTCGCAGATCCTCACATAATTTGTCATGACCTTTTTAATTGAAATTTGTTGTTCTAACAGAGTTTTGAGACTGACAGTTTCCGTATCATTAATTTCATAAAAATAATACATGCCCTAATTTTATAAATTGTATAAATTAGCAATTAAGCTCTCAGGACAGCAGTTTTAATCCTTTTATTCATCCCTGAGATACTTCTCAGATGATGTGATTGGATTTGTTCTAGAAGTGGTATAAATTAAATTCCAAAATTCAGCTCAATATAATTGCACGGTGGTAACATTACCCTTTTCCACTTTAATATTCTCAGCTAAGAAAGCTGCATAGCCATGACTTTTTCAAAATTCTTTTAACAGTGCCCTGAGCCATATTTGACTCAAATGGATACAGCAGGTATTATTTATATATGTTAATTAACCTGCTAATAGAGGGTCCCACCAGCTGGGATATTTCTTGGATTGTTCAGCTGTTAGAAAATCCACTCCAGGGGCAATATTGCTCTTCAAACCTTTTATGATGCATTTGATCATGATAACTACAGGGCAAAAACTGTTGACATGCTAACGTATTTGTAGGTTTTTAATAAAATGGTTATTTAATGTTAGTGGCCCCTAAACATTCATAATATATATATGTTTTATCTTCAGTAGAATATATAATCCTATGGGACTCTACACCATGTTGCTTGTATCTTTATATTATTTTTATTTGTATGATTTGATTGCTTATTAGGAACCTATAACTATCACTAAATGTTGTATCTTATGTTTCTTATGACTCTGAATGTATTTTACGTTATTTTTCTTCTTATGTACACTGAGAGCATATGCACCAAAGACAAATTCCTTATGTGTCCAATGACACTTGGCCAATAAAAGAATTCCAACTCCAATTCCATTTCTCCATCCCACTGTATATCCCAAGCCCTATTCCTAACACTCACCTGTGCCATGGTGAAAAGCAGTTTTTGAATTCCATAGATAAAAATTGGTTAAATCTGTCACTCACACACCAATACCCAACTCACTTTACAGAAAGGAAAAGAGAAACACCAACCTGTGGGACTTTGTACGGGGCTACTAATGTTGACATCTGGACGGAGATGTCTCGGTCAGCTCCATCAATAAAAGCCAAAATGTTGTCCTTCCTTCCACAGCTGTAGTTGGGAACATTGGCTTCTCCAGTAGAGAGCATGTCCAGCAAGGCATCTGAAGTGCCAAGTGTGTTATCATAGTTGTCATAGATGTTGTAGCCAAGTGTGAGATTGTGCAGGAGCTGGGAATTGTTATTGACCACTTGAATAACCAAAATGAAGCGTAGAATTCTAGACTGATCAGAAGTCTGTCTACTGTAAAAATGTTTATTTTATCATCACCATTATTATCAATAGCAAAATATATTTATATATATATATATATAATATAATAGCCTAAATTGAGCTAATATCTACAGCTGTATAGCCTGAAGATGATGAGTGGGATCTCATCGAAACGTTGCTTTCATATTCTTCAGCCTACACGGGAAAAGACCCGATTACACCAAGACTTACATATATATATGTAAAGAATATGGAATATAAATGGGGTTTTAAAGAGGAACACCTCCCAATGTGAACTGATAACTTTCAATCACAAAATGACTATCAGTTAGTAAAGAGATTTGAAGAAGCAGGGTAGATATAGAAATTTTTCCTGCAGGAAGGCATTGTTGCCTTGAAACTCTAACAAGAACATTCCACTCTGGAATATTTTGGTGCAGATTCTATTTACAGTATTGCCATACTTCCAAAGCTTTCTTAAATCTTTGCTTGATTGATTGAATAGGTGCAGTCAAGAAGTCAATGTTGATTCTTCAAGACTACACTGCCTTTTTTGATTATGATTTGTTGTCCACCTGGCTGTTTTGCTGTCTGTACATGTTTCTTGCTACTGCAATCAAGTCCATCCACTTTGCTACTAGTCATTCAATCCGTCTCATTCATTCCAGTTTCTCACATTAGAAACTTTTCAAGCAAGCTGATCTTCTCATGATTTCTCCAAAATATGAAAGTCTGGTCATTTGTACTTCAAGCAATAATGCTGAGTTGATTTTGATTTACTCTCAAAATTGCTCTACCAACATATGTCTATGCACAGACAGATCAAGAGGGCAAAAATCACACATTGTGAAAAAATTATCTGCATGTCTGCTACACTATGATGGATAGGAGGTCACAGAAACAAATATGCTGCATGTGTTGATTTTAAGAATTTTGTAACATTAAAAGTTCTAAAACCTTTTAATGATTACAAACATAGGCCTCCTTTCTTCTAAGTGAGTAGTCATTAACATGGATTAGAATCTCATGTAACCCTATCTTTACTCTTCCAGTAATATTAAAAGCATGTTAACAAAATTGGCCCATAAAAAGCATAACCTATATGGACAATAGGTCACTAAAGCTTAATAAATTATGGTTAAAATACTGTAGCTTTATGTTGCACCCAACACAAAGTTTTTGATGCAGTTCAAAATGAGGAAAAAGTTGGGCTGTTTTCTGTCTACACTGCAGAAACAAATGGGCACATACAGAACAGAGTAGAACAGGTCTATGTATACAGTATGTTTTTAGAATTAAACTCACAAAGCAATTACCATGAAGTGCAATCTATATAAAAAGCTCTGTATTTTAAAATATCGATAGCAACAAAAACCAGAACATAAAATAGATCTCTCCACAGTGATACTATTCCGATCTTAAATGTCTCATGTCTTTGGATAATTATTTGGGGAATCAATTAAAGGATATTTTTAATGTATGGCTACTAAGGGAAAGCCTACTTGATTTTCTCATTTTAACAGCCAAGATTCCTTTACTATATGGGAGAAACTTTAAGTTCTCTAAATCAGGAGTGTCAAACTTGTGGCCCACGGGCCGGATGTGTCACGTGCTGTCCCCACCCCCACCTGGTTCAGTGAAGGGGGAAAAAGTCCTGATAAGTCACGTTACGCCGTGAGTTTGACACCCTTGCTCTAAATTCTGAAATTAATTGCCTCTGGCATCCCTGTCCCAGTTCATCTTAAACTGCAATTCTAAAATAATTTTCTACGCTGCTCAGTTGTACTCCATTTCTTTTTGTACTTGCAGCACACAGTTTCTACATTTCTTTGAAATCAATAAGAAGAGATTGCATTTTTTCCTGCATGTCTTTTCCCACAGCTGAGAATAATAATAATAGATGTAAGCCAATAGTACCAAGAAGTGGTGGAAGTGAGTAGTTTGAAGGAGAAATGAGAAAAGGCAAAAGTAAGATTAAGAGAAGGAGAGTACTGCATACCCTGTTAATTTCGCCAACTGTCTGTTTACCTTAAGTGATAACATAGGAGCAGAGATTCATGTAAGATCTGACATTTACTCTGTTCTTCAAATGGTCCCATCTTGGGAGGCAACAACACTGTATAGTGTTGTTTCATATCTATGATTTTGAATGTTTCCTGTGTGGAGATGCCTGAAATAAACTTTTCAATAATTAGTTTGTTGATCTAAAAGACCAGGCCTATAAAATTCTCAAATAAACACTTATACAAAAAATACCTGCTTTTTTTTAAATCTTCAAATCTGGAAATTGTATTTTACAACTACTGGATTATACTTAATAGTAGGATTTCAAAATTTATACATTGTGTATTTGCCTCTGTATGGGGAACCTTAAATAAATATTTCATACCTAGCATATGCATATACCACACCCAAATGTTTATCTGCATATGAACAAACTATCTGGTGGATCAGGAATTTTGCTGTTCAGCCCGTTTTAGGATTTTGCTAGGATTTTGCTAAGAAAAATGCACAGGAATTATTTAGAAATATATCAATATGCCAAGTAATAACATACAATACAGAACTAGATCCAATCATGCCCTTCTGTATTCATGGAGGATCTATGTCCAGTGGAAGTTCATAAATGAGGGGAAAATAACTATTCATTATATCTCTTCAATTCCTGAAGAATGACTTCAATACTGAGAGAATTTATGGATAAATTTGGAGATGGCAATAGAAGCTGTAGGAATAAGCAGTAATTGAGAAATCTGTATGATTTCCAAAATATACCTTATACTTTCATACTATGAATATATTTCATAATATATATAATGCAGATGAAACTTTGATATGCAAGTGTGACATGGGTGCATGTGTCACTGAAGTCAACTTTAATATGAGGACCTTTAATACCTTTCCTTTGGCTTTTGCACTTTTTTCCACAAAAGACGGCAAAAATCTCATGTCAAAATCTTTATTTTCCTCAGACAGTTTTATACATTTCTACAGAGTGCTTTTCCTCAGACCCCAAAATTACAAAGTGAACATTGAATAGTCCAAGCACATGGAGACTCGGGTGCTAACAGCATTAAGACAAACAAAAAGTAAATGGCATAAAGAAGAACAAAGCTTGCTTTCTTTTTGTGGGAAGAGGAGACAAAAGGCACTTTGAGCAAACAGCCGCTCAGCAAAATGTTTCTGAAGATTTCATAAAGCTGACCCACACTACAGCAGACATGTGTAACAAGCATAATAGAAAGAGACATGATTGTGCAAATCACTTCACCTTTCCTTGATCAAAAGGTATGCATGGGAGTGTGTGTATGTGTCTCTGTCTACGCATATGCCAATGATCCTGACACAAGGTGTCTGTTTACAATAAAGTGCATTGTCGGGCATAACACAATTTGTATGAATCCCTGGTATCTTCATACAAACTGCAAGTAGATTTCATTAACGGCGCAGAAATATGGCTTTAACAAATGGCCATTATCATTTATATATATATATTGAATAGGTATTAAACAGCACACTTATGCATAAGTAACAAAGTAGGAGGTAGTGTTTTTTTTTATATATATATAAGGCAGTCCTTGATTATGTAGCAAAATTATGAGATTTAAAGAAAAAACAAGTACAATGTTAAATTTTACATTATTTTCAAGTGTATATGACTATCTACAGTATAACTAGGCTATTATTCTCCCTCTCCCATTATAAAAACCTCCCAATCTTATTCCTATTTCTGAAGTATTATTTTGGTACTGTAAGCTTTTCTAGTTTATTGCATTAAAACATACATATTTAAATTTATCACTTTAAAAACTTGAGAGATCATATACTGTTTCTGAAGTCTGATTGCAGAATTATATTTCCAAAGCATAAAACTATATATCCTATATAAAGAATCTGAAAAATCAGATACCAAAAGCTGGCCATACAAAATAGTCACATATTAGTAGTAAACAGGTGTGACAAGCCAAATGATAATTGACATTTAATCTTTATCTACTCTGCTAAATTATACACATTACATAGGATTCTAGACATAACATAAACTTAACCAAAGTTTTTATATATTAATATAGTTCTCCACATATCTATATATCTTAGATAACAAATGAATTAAAGCAGCAGCACAGATTATTCTTCTTGTGTCAAAAATGTATTCTGAATGATTTATGTAAACATTCCTATCATCTTCAATTCTACTGCTTTTGTTTAACAACTTCCAGATAGATCTTCTTAAAAAACAAAAACAAAATAAAGCCAAACAAGTCATGCTTACATCTGTATGTCAGCAGTATATGCCACTTCGGCTACTTCAATTTCTGGCACAAAGTTTTCTACCAGTGACCCACTCCAAGAGGTTTTCCAATCCTCTTTTTCAGACCTGTAGATTCAGATCAATATATTTACCATAAAAATGTGAGCCAACGAGGTCTTTCTATTACTCAGTCCTATTATGTGCTACGTTTTAAAACTACAAGTTTGGGGACACTGTCTATCTGCAAATTGCTGGGCTCATATTTTATATAATACTCATATCCCACAAGTTATAATGCCGTGTGATTTTTTTTCAGCAGACAGCCAACTAGAGAGCTATCAGCATCAATTAATTGATTTTTAATTTCAATTTCATCCAATGACTTTTTGAATGGTAGAAAAGCATTGGAAAACCCAAGTATATGTGGGTACGTAGAAACTTGAAGACTAGTAATATAAAATTTGCTATGTTGAATTATAATAAAGGCACGATCCTATGGAAAGTATCTCCAGGAAAATGCCTGAAATGTCTGCAGCAGGTTACCCCAAAGGGCTGTTCTAAGCTTGCAGGTGATTTGCATTTCAGAGCTTAACTTTAAATAAAACTGCTCAATGATCATTTACCGGCTGTCTTCTTCCAACGTTCTTTGATCTGCCTCTGTTGCGGATGACTCCACTTCTCCACTGCATTCACTTCCCTCTCCTGACAACTTACAAGACTTTGTTTCCACTAAATTTAAGTCCCTGTAACAAAATCAAGGCAGGTCTTTTATTTTAGCTGGAAATTATTATTTAAATGTCTCTGGGGAAAAGCTTCCTTCATTGGGGAAAACTATGCACATGGATTTAAAAGAGTCATTGCCTTCAGTGGAGTTTGCTCCTAGAAATTGGGGATAAAACTGCTGCCTTAGAAGAATTTTCTAGGAATAATTACATTTCATGCATTTTTTAAAAAAGTGCAGCTTTCTATTGATAGAACAAAGCAGTAACTTTCATCATTATTATCATCATTAATATTACATACTGAATGTATACTGAAAAATGTTCATTGAAGATAAAATCATCTCTGATACCATTTATCCTGTGTAAAATTGTAAAATTAAATATTTCTGAAATCATTAATATAAACAGAATATTTAATTCTGAAAACAACCTTTGCCAGAAAAGCATTCCACCCTGAATCCTTCCCCCTGCCCGCAAGGGACTGCAAGGTCTGTTGCAATTTTCTCAACCTCCTTTTAAAAAAGAAGTTAAGACATGATACGGGTTGTATCTCGAAGTCTCACATATGTTCTTGCTGGAGAGACAGAACTTACAATTTCCTCTTTGATTATAATCTCAAGTATTTCCTGCCTTTTAGGGTCCCTGGGGAACTGGCCAATAATAAGAGGGCTCTGTTATTATTAATATCCCTTTGTCAATTTTTGTTTAGCTCTATTTTATAGTTTTTAATGCTTTTAATAATTATAATTGTTATTTGTGAACTATTTTTTAAAACTTTTTTGTAGGCCTCCCAGAGACATTTCTGTTGTGACAGTTGGACAGCTATAGAAATTTGAAAAATAAATACATAAAAGGAAGCATTCGGAGATCCTAAATTATTAGATTCATATCACTAGCTATGATAGTGAGATTTTGTGGTGAGCTGCTTTATTTCAGACTTACCCAAGTCTTTTCTCCATTTCATTTATGTACAATTCTTTTTCATTTAACAATTTTTTCAGAGTTTCCACCTCTTTTTGTTTTTCATTAAGTTCCTTTTGAAGCCGGTAGTTTGTTTCCTCCAAAGTTTCACAAAAAGCCTACAAAGAAATTTAAATTTTTGAAAGTGTTTTTTTTTAAAGCAACCGAGAGACATTGGTTTGCTCTTCTATGAATTGTTATGAATTATTTTCACATGTACACAAATAACATCATTTGGATTTGATTTTCTTTTATTGAAAATAACTATTTTGATATAATAATAATGTGATCAAGCTATCATTCCCTAATTATAGAACAAATCTGTAATGAAAATGTAACACCTTCAGGGTTTTATTTTGCCTCTGATCACATATTGCTGAATTATGAATCTCAAGCTTTCATTACAGCAGTAAGATATAAACTTGTAGCACTGATTACCAAGATTTATTCTTATTATAATACGGTTAGTGATTTTAATGGAATCTCAATTAAATCTGATGAAGTAAATCTTTATATTGTGTACACTAATGTACGCAGTCCCTTGCTACAGCATGCCATAGCTTCAATGTTCTACTGATATTCCTATACTAGAAAACTAATAACCTGCAAAATTATTATTTTTTTCTTTTGATCAGTTAATTTAATCAAAAAGGATGACAATATTTTGTAACTGCCTCAAACATCTCTGTTTAAAGATAAAAATCAACATCGAGATGGGCTATACATTACTTAAGTAAATAACCCTAGAGGGTATGTATGTGTATATGTGTACTAACACTATTTATTTTATTTATTTATTTATTACATTTTTATGCCGCCCAATTCCCGAAGGACTCTGAGTGGCTTACAACATGG
>JANHGC010002224.1:0-11650 GCA_027560395.1 Boaedon fuliginosus | reverse complement strand
ACCCAGATTGTTTGGGGGCAATATGCTGACTCTGTAACTGCTTGGGGACTGTTGTAAAGCTCTGATAAGCAGTGTATAAAATCTGGGTGCTATTGCTATCTCTGTTGTAAGCCACCCAGAGTCCTTCGGGAGTTGGGCAGCATAAAAATGTAATCAATAAAATAAAATAGTACCAACATGAAAATGTAATTAATAAAATTAAATTAAAAAATCCTGTTTTATTTTTACACCTTAACTACAATAAAAAAACAAGCAACTCAATAGGATGCTCAAATGTTTCTCACATGAACGCTAAGCCCACTGGTAGCCTTAGTAGGTCCTAGCACCTAACTGATCTTGTCTGTACTCAGCTCCTAATTACGGCTGGTCTGATTAGTCCTTGTATGAAAATCATCAGAATGTATGAATCCGGAAGTTAAAGCTGGAAATTAAAGATGCACAAGATGCAAGACGACAAAGTCAAACAATGTTTTTGAGAAAACTGCATGGATGTATCTTTTTGAAGTTAAACTTTAGAATGCCCTTTCCTTTCTTTTACACCTACCATTTTGCGAAGTAAATTATATACTTGAATTACATACTTTGGTTAAGATAACCAAATAATTTTTGTTAGACTCCCATTTATCATCCATATGTGACAAATATTGCATGGCAGTTCTACATTTTCATTGTATGTAAATACAGTTCTGAAGTGTAGCATTATTCCCTTACAGCAAAATATTATGTGTATAGGACTGTTAGTGTAGAGAATGATGAAGCACTGACCAATAAAAAATTGTTCTCTTAAAAGCAAAGCTATAGTTAACAGTGAGAAGTTTGCAGTTCATAATTTATCTGTGCCAAAAAAACCCCATTAATTTGGTAGGATATCTCATTTGGCATTTTAGCCTTTTCAGTTAAATACTGAAGTTGTTAGATATATGCTCCCATTCTAAAATAGGTTCTATAAAATATTATAAAATAGATTCAATCTTATTTAGAAAAGTCCAAATGAGCATCAATAGCCTTATGTAAAGTTATTATTTTTTTAAGATTGCTAATAAATCCATCGTAAATAAAAAATAAATTAAATCCATATTGATCCAAGTAGTCATAAATACAACATACTGTATAGAGTTCAAAACAACAGAGAAAATTTATATAATATCAACACTAAGCTGTTTCAATCATATTTGCTAGAAATGATTCCAAATTATACAATATTCTACATCCTTTCAGTTTAATGATAGCAATTGTATGAATTCTCAAAATACTATTTGTACCATGTCCAAAAAATTAGTCGCAAAAATATGACCAAATATTTTTTCTCTTATTACAGTAACAACAGAAAGATAATTTAAATAAGGAATTATTGATAAAGCAAATATATCAACTACCTGTGATAGATTTTTACAATATTTCATACCTGGTTTAGTATTCTAGAATTATATACAGGGCAGGAAAACACATGATATTTAATATTTATACAGAGAAAAAGAATAAAAAAGGCCCATTCAATTGTACATCATGATCGAAATGGTTTGAAAAGCTTATAAAGAAACATACAAATGAATCACATCTAAATATAAATAGAACAAAATAGAACATACACATGGCATGAACAAAGCTGTGGAATCTCTGTGTAGTTAATTATTATGTTTCCCAATTCTTTTCCCCACTCTCCTGTTCTTTTCACTTTCACTCTTTTACTAAATTTATCTCTTCGTATTTTGGTCCCCAGCTCTGCTCATATACAGTTCATAGATTATTCATTTGATCTATTTTGCTACATGATGACTATGTTTAATTTATAGTTAGAGAAAGAACAAAAAGTTACTGCTATTCCCATAGTGCCCAAAGGCACTATGACTATGTGATAATTAAAATCTTCTCTCCTAGGGTAAAAACAAATTGCACTTACCCGGCTCTCTTCAAGGCTATCAAAGGGCCCCGGCTGGTCATCCAAACAAAGAAACTCTCTTACTGCAAGACTTTGAAAAGAATGGAAAATAAGAGCAATTGACAATGAAAATACCAGACAATACGGAATGCATACTGGGAATACGCCAAATGTTGTACAGTAATGCTTCTCCAAATAGGAATTAGCTGCATTATTAAAATTTATAAAGACAGATGCAACATAATTAGAGGCAAAGATTTGAACGTAATTTTCTCTGTAATAAGCATACATGTTATTAAAAAGAACGAAATATTTTGAAAAGGTGGTTCAAGATAAAAATAAAATTAATAGTTCAGCTACACATTATTTTCCTTGAATACAACAAGTCATGTGTAATTGAAATTTAAAATAATCAACACTATTTAAAGTACTGATTTGTTATAAATGGCCTACTTGATACACAAAACTTTTTCTTTCTGCCTTTTTGTTCAATTTATGTGCTACATTATCCAAAAAGTTCCCTATAACTGCAGTTATAGATAACCATGAGTCCATCTTTTTTCAAACAGATTGCTACATAATCCAATTTGTAGAATTATTTCTTTTAAGAAGTCTATCCTAAGATTTCATCAAAGCTGTAAATAGCTGGGGCTACAGCATAAAATACTATCAAAATGGAAAAAACCCTCGCATTATAAGAAATATGGGTGAAGACATTCATTTCAGTGTATCTATTCCATATATTAGCTTATATATTTTTAGAAACAAATTATTGTTTCCTTAAAAATAAAATTGCTTTTAAAAAAAAACACTACAGGTAACAGTATCTGAAAAGTTCACTACAAAGTAAAACTTTAATATTGACTGTTGTCATCACAAAATTCCTACCATGAAGTTAAAAAAGTCCTTTATTTTATTTTCCTTCCTTCCTTCCTTCCTTCCTTCCTTCCTTCCTTCCTTCCTTCCTTCCTTCCTTCCTTCCTTCCTTCCTTCCATCCATCCATCCATCCATCCATCCATTTGACTTCGTCATCTAGAGGCAACTTTATATTATACCTCCCCCAAAATAATATTTTTTAAAAAAATCAGTTTATAGGATCCTACTGTAGATTGTCAGCTTTCACTTTGGTAAGGAAGAGGGAAGGAGAAATAACATGGTATTAAAATCTACCTAGCAAAATGGAAACAATACTCTTTTTCTTCATCTAATATGTTTGGAAAAGGTCCCCTTTTCTAAACATAATTATGTTACAGTGGTTATTTTTATCAGTAGCTGAACTGCTGCTTTGAAAAGAAGTAAGATGGAGCTGCAAAAGGCCATCGCAGAAGTTTATTTTATGAAGTACTGCTGCTTGTTATTGTCCAATTTGTCCTGGACTTTATTTGTTCTGTAACACATTGAGAATGAACTGTCAAGTTAAAAGGACAGTTCCAAAAATACATACCTATAAAACTGAATATTAAATAGCCAATATCAAAGCATGATAATGAAGTGTACTCTTCTATGCACTTATCTAAACATGTCAGTTGCCTTTACAAGAAGACAGGTAACTTCATTAGTGATGCAGTTTATAGGCTGTATAACAGTAGTCATCATATGTATACAAGAAGCAAAGCTTTCATTAAGAAAAAATGCAGCTTAAATGTGCACTTCGGCTTCTATGTACTAGATAAATAGGGACAAAAAAAACCTCACACACAAGTCTTAATACAGAGAACCAACTAGGTCTTGTTTGAAACAAGATGTAATGTAGCAAGCTACTTTAATTAAATATATTTTGGGTAATCTAACCATATAGGCCAGCGAATTGGCTAAAATCTGGTTGATTTGGGTTTTTGTTACCAGGATTTCAGGGAAGAGAATTTTAGTTTTAGGTTTTAAGGCACCTGAGAACTGTTACAAACTACTGTATTGAGATTACAATTTAAGTGTAATCACACTTAAGACTTATATATATCCTTGGTTTACAATGTCATCATATTGCTCCCCACAATCTGGTTCCTCATTTTATTGACCTCAGAAGGATGGAAGGCTGAGTCCATCTTGAGCCTGTCAGGATCACAGTTAATAAACATTAAGCCTTTAACTCTTCAATAACAAGATAATAACAATTATAAGTTATTACTTATGTGTCTTCTACAAAAAGTTACTGTTTATAGCAGTAAAAATCATTTATGCTTGTACTCATATCTTGCTCACCAACTATGGTGAAAACAGAAAAAAACACTGAATCCCATTTTTAGATTTTTAGATATCAAGCAATTTATATCAGTAGACTGAGGAAAAGAAGGATAAGAAAGAAGACAACTATATAGCTTTCAGGTTTCTTCAGTTTTGAAAATTCACATATGGGCAAAACTCACTAATAAAATCCTATCTATCATTATCATCCAGAAATGTTTGTCACACAGCACTATAGAATCAGTACAGTATGTTTCACTATATTTCATGCATACCAGGAAAAATATAAAGAGGAACATGCACTCATGCTTTAAGAATTATCTTGATACAGTTGGAAACCAAATAGCTAATGCCTTCATCTGTTGTTGTATTTATTTACCCCTTAGAAGTACGATCCAAACTTTTAATTATTATTCTTTTTTCCAGATATTTGAGGCATTATTAAAAGAAAAACAATATTTAATATCCACAAAAGCAGTCAACTTCATAGATTTAACTGTTGTAAGTCATAGTGTGTCTATGATTTTCTTTTAGCACATTGTGAAAACCCAACCACTGTGTCTTATTCAACAAACCATGGTTAAGCAAAAATAAAGCTAAAAATAAAGACTTTTCTACAAAAGTGCTTTGAAAGTAGTTTGTGCAGCTGCCAATATTAAAGTCTGAAACATCTGGGATAAACAACAAATATTCTCTAAGATTACTCAAATCAAGTGCCTCTGTAGCAGAGTTGACAGTTGTCTACCAAGTGGTATCTATTTTTGTCACTACTGTTCTGTCTCTCATTCAGTCATCCACATATTCTCTGCTTCTGTATTGAAATATTCAACAAGAATACAAAACAACTTTTCTCAACCAACTCTCAATCCTTGTATCTTTTATCCATTCTACTCTGTAAAGACATTACAATCACTATTCTGAATCTATTAAAAAAGAAAGCCTCTGAAATTGAACCTTGTAGTCTCAGAATTATTTAAAATGTAGTGCACTACCAAATTCTTCATGTCTTATTAAATACTTTGTTTACAGAAGAAAATTATTTACACCATCTGGAAAGGTAACAGTACCATTTAAATGAGGGAAAGGAGAGCTGCAAACATCTGCTAAAATGAGAATAGTTTTAAAAAAATTACATACCAGTTGGCAATGTCTTTGTGAGCTACTAAATTTTGTAGAAATGCTTGGAGTCCTAGCTGTCTATCTTCTAGGAAGTCAGGATTGTAATTATCCTTAAACCAACGCTTTGGGGGCAATGCCAGTCGAAAACCAGGAAACATATCTTTCAGCTGAAAATATATACCAGAAGGTTATGGTATACAGAATCATAATTTCTGTAGATAAGAATGGATAGTAACATTATACTATCAGAGTTATAAAAAGTCAGTGGTTAAGGCATCAGGCTAGAAACCTGATGGAAGGAAGGCAGCAAGGTAAAAACTGGGAGACCGTGAATTCTAGTCTAGTCTTAGGTGTGAACCCAGCTAGGTGACTGTGGGCTAGTCACTCTCTCAGTCTTAGAAAAAGAAGAATGGCAAACCACTTTCAAAGATCTTGCCAAAAAAACTGCAGGGAGGGTTTTTTTTTTCATCCAGACAGTCACCAAAAAACAAGACAGAAGGAGCCTTAATACATGCACGCACATGCCCACACTCACATGAAAAGAGTTACAGCAGTTTAGCAATGATGCTAAAATGCACTTTGCATTTCAGATTTGTATTAACATTAGATTAGCAACATTTCCCAAAGTCGTACTCTCCAAATTAGACAACGTTTCATGCTCTACTTTATTATACTCAGTGATTCATCTTATGAATACTTTATGTATATTCAAGGAAGCTACCTATCTTTAGATATGTAAAATAAAAGCTAGCCATACCATATCTAAAAGCTTTCCTTTTTACCATCTATAGTAGTAGTTTCCACATATTTGCAGCCTACCAGTGGTACGCCTAATAAAAAAATATATAAACTCTATTATAAATCAGTCACTTTCTCTCAGAGCCTTTTCACATCCTTTGATAATTATATGTGAACTGTCGAAATAGAAACGGCATTTAATTTTCATTCATTCAGTTCAACAGTAAACATGTCAGACAAATGATTTAGGACTCCTATCTACATTTATTTTCTTTGAAGGCTGCAAGCTTCAATTTAACTCATTACACAGGATTGCCATAGCTCATTTCCACGAATACATTCAGTGTCAGTGAAATGTGCTTGGGAGTTTGCATCATTTAAACGTAACCTAAACATGATCATTCAGCAATCAAAATGTAAGCATAGTTGACAATTAACAAAAATGTTATCTGTAGTTTCTAGAGTACCAATTGTTAGCACTTTTCTTTAATTCAACACATTTGAAAAGAACACTGGGCACATACTACATCGCTATCTGTAGAAAAGCTGTAACTGCAAAATGCTTCATTTTAAACAGGTACTGTGAATTTTTGGTTTAATTTTGAACAACAGTTTACTATTAGGTACAAAAGCTGAAAGGGCGTATACACAGTGTTGGATTCATTTGTTTTTGTCTCTCATCCAACCATATTATATGGAATAGATCTTTACAAATTAGCATTTAAATCAATTATATATTGTCTTTATGGCAAATAATACACGTATTTTTATGCACACTTTTATGTTGATTTTCGTATATGTTCATTTTTATTTTTAACTTTTCAAAGTAATTTATGAAACACAGAAGTAATATTAAATTAGTAATATTAGAGATTGGCCTATTTAAATCGATACCTTGTCATTAAGCCTGGAGAAGTCTGTATACCTTCTGAAAACTACCCAGTTTTCTTCTGGATTTTTCTTCACAAGTATTTTGTAAACCTATTAAACACAAAAAAGACAAAGCCCTATTAAAATAGCTTCAGGAAATAGCATGTGTAGCAGGCTTCTCATATTTCACTGGAATTATTTGAAGAGTTCACATAACCATTCTTTGTTTACGGAACCAAACAACCATTAACAAATGTGGCAAAGTTTACATAACTTTAAAAAAGAACTTTTTCATACAAGTTCAGGATAGATGAAAGGTGTATTCATGATGATACATGACTCAATTCTGAAAGCTATTGTTGTGTTGAATGAGACAAGATTGGAGAGTGTTTGTCATTTCATCAACTTGCATTAGATTTTTTTTTCAAAACGTAGCTTTTATTGATTATATTCCTGAATAAAAATGGCAAGAAAAAAGCAAAGACCTTCCTATTAAAAAATGCATTCAGTCTTTTCCTTTCTAACCAGGAGGACCATGCATTCCAGCTCAAATAATACTCCATTTCCCCGCAGTTCGGCGCAGTCGATAATTTTAACAATCATTTGATTTTCCGTTGGGAGGTTCTTGTTTTTCCATTCTTGTGTGAAGGGTATTCTAGTAGGCATTATTATATGTATTATTAAGTAATATGTTTTTTTCTCGTACTTTCCTGGTAAAATTCCTAGCAGAAAAGTTTCTGGTCTGAGTTCCAATTTAATTTTGGTTATCTCTTGTATCTATCTTCTCACTCTAATCCAGTATTTTTTAGCCCCCGGGCACGTGCACCACATGTGGTAGTACAATCCTTAAATAAAGTGACACTTCCAACAATTTGGAGCCAAATTTGGAAACATTTTAGCTAATCTTGCTGGTGGCAAATGCCACCTATAAAACATTTTCAATAGGTTTTCCTTATATGACGTTGCTAATGTCATTTTATAATTCTTTTCCCAAATTGTTTGCCACATATCTAAGTCAATCGTGTATCCAAAGTTTTTGGCCCAGGCAATCATACTTTCTTTAACAATTTCCTCTTCCCTCTTTTGGTTTAATAAGAAATTATAACTTTTCTTTATTATTTTTTCATCATTTTTAAGTATTATCTTGTCCAATTCTTGTAATTCTCTTGCAATGCCCTGGGTCTCTATCTTTTCTGTATTTTGCTTTTATTTGCGCAAAGGTCCACTAGGTGGTATCTAATCCTTGATTTTTAAGTTCCTGTTCCTGTTAAGTTCCTGTTCCTGATTTTAATTCTCCCCCTCCATATATGTCGGTTTTTTCCCTGGTTCCAATATGTTTGGGTACACGATCGCTTCTACTATGGAGGTCCAAATCGGTATTCTTTCATAATATTTCTGCTTTAATTTTGACCAAATTTCAAAAAAGAGTTTTCTTTACAAGATGTCTCTGAAAAAGTCCATTCAGCCTCACTTTGTCGTACCACATGCAGGCGTGCCAACCTAATTGGAGATCATGTCCTTCTATCGTTAATAGTCTGGTATTTTTTAGTAACATCCATTTTTTCAGCCAAGTTATTACTGAGGCTTGATGGTATAACTCCCAATCTGGGAGGCCAAACCCACCTCTCTCCCTCACTTCTTGCAACATCTTTAGTTTAATTCTCAGTTTCTTGGCTTGCCATATAAATTTGCTCATCAGTCTATCCAATTCTTTGAAATAGTTTTTTGGTATTTGTAGCAGAACATTTTGGAAGAGAAATAAAAGTTTGGGCAGCACATTCATTTTAATTGTCTCTATTCTTCCGATCAGTGACAATTGTAAAGATTTCCATTAATCTAGGTCCAATTTAATTTGCTGTATCAGTTTCACATAGCAAGCAATTTAAGAGACACTAGAAAACAAGAACTGTTGTCCCATACAGCTGGAAAGTTGTATTCACATTTGTAAAATGTCAATGATTAAATGAAATAATGCAATACAATTTTCAGAAGAAAACTATTACAACTTACAGTGAATTTTGCTCTCTCTTCCATTACTTCATAACCAAGTATTGTAGGAGTAGCGGGTCGATCTTCCCAGTTCTCCAAGGTATTTTGTTCAGTTGTTTCCAATGGTTGAATATAATATTCCATAGAGGTGTTTAACATTTTAGTCCTAACAAGTGGACTATTGCAAGGACATGAAGTAGTACCAATCTCATCGGGAACACTCGTTTTTTTAAAGTTACTTTTAGACAACTCTTCTAATTGTCCCTTTGGAGAATCTGAACATGCTGAAATATTCCCAAGAGATGATCTTCTTTGGTTTCTATTTATGGTAAAATTAGTAGAACTTCCTATAGGAATTGGAACAGGAACATACGGAGTAGTCATCCTTCATTAGAAAGTTTATATATGTCCAAATTGTTGAGCTTAAATGATGCCCTCTTGTTTTAATTTTTTCCCCACAAGTATCTGGAAAGATAAAGAAAGTTTAAAAGTAATTCAATTTTCCAGAATAATATCCTTTCAAGAAAAATTTCAAATTAAATGACAAAGAAGTATGGAACCTTACATATAGAAATATATAATTAAATAAATTCTACAAATCCAGAGTATAATTTAAGGTTATTAAATATCATAAAGTTTTTAATAGTTACGTATGAAAACGTGGAACCTCAAACCAAAGCTTACTAATCTAAAGAGAAGCAGACAAGGATATTAAAATGTAATACATGTATCTTTCCAAATATATTCCCATACCATATTAAAAAGTAACAACAGAAGTTATTTCAATCCGCCGATAAGTACAGACATTTGCCATTAAAAAAAATTAACAATCTGAAATGGAACGCCATTTCCTAAAACTCATTTCACTGTAAGAACTATTACTCTATATCCAGTACAAAAGAAAGTTTTGAGTTTAGAAAATATCAATACAGTACAATTTAACATCATCTAATATCTCTTTATGCTTTACGCTTATAGCAATATTTTTAAAAGAACAAAAACTTCAGCACTTGTATTCTCCATCATGATTTTCATTTCAGAAATATATATGGGCTGGATGTCAGCATTATCAAATTATATACAATATTTTAAACTGGATCACTCTACACGTCCAACTAACAGTGGAAATGCTCACAATGCTCCCATTGTTTAACCACAGGCAAAATTACATAATAATATTTGCCCTAAGTTGAGAACTGTACTGACATAAAACCATTAAAAGTAATTTCATTTAAAAAAATAATTTGAACCATATCATTTCAGTCTCTTTTTCTAACCTCCCTTCTCATAATGTAATGCGGATTTTGCAGTTTCTTTTACTGCACCAGTAATTTAATTAATTTTCCCTTTTCTTTCAACTTCTTCTTCCTCTTTTTTCTGCACCCTCACTCTTTGTGTGAAAAGTAATTTGTGCTAACTTTGCCATTTTAATTGCTATCATATGTCTGCCTCCTTCAAGACAGCCAAGTGGAACTCTGGGAATGCAAACATGAACGTGGCACTGTGTCCTGTTCTCAGCTGGATATACCTAACAATAGAAGTATAGATTTTTTGACAGCTTCCCAATTTAAAGTAGAACATTTGGCTGTCCAGGAGAGTTATAGTTTAAGAAAGAAATTGGTCTCTGGAATGTGTGCTTACAGGTAGACCTCAACTTACAACCATATATTTAGCAATCTTTGAAAGTTAAAATGCATTGAGAGAGGTGACTTATGATAGGTCCTCATACTTACATCCATTGGAGGTCAGGTGATCAACATTCAGGTGCTTGGCAACAGGCATGTATTTATGATGGTTGCTGTGTTTTGGGGTCATGTAATTGCCATTTGTTATATTTCCAGCCAGCTTTGACTAACAAAGCTAATGGGAAAAGCTGAATTTACTTAACTGCATGGTTCATTTAACAACTGTCATAATTTCCTTCACAGCCATGACAAAAAGGTCATGGTTGAGAATCCCTAAACAACTGCCTTGCTTAGCAATGAAAATTTTGGTTCCAAAAGCAGTTGTAAATGTGGATTACCTATACTGCTTTCCAAAGTATTCACCAGGAACATAGAAAACATTGTTAAGAAGCCTTACAGTTGATTATGCATTGTTCCAGCACTGTATTGACTGTTTCAGATGGAGCTATTGATAGAATTTAGTGAGTTCAGGTATGCTTCTATGATAGATACTCCTAAGACCAATGCTGAGCAAAGGGAATGAGAGGATGCAAAGCTGGTCATTTTACCCCCCACCCCCAAAAATCCGAACAAGCCCTAAATTCCAGTGTAACAATCAAGAAGACAATGCTGACAAAATATGCAGTGGTTAGACTTTTTAAAACCATGACTGAGTAAAATAATAATTGTCCTCAACTTCATACATAAAATTTGTTCAACAGAAAACCAAAAGTACAGTTGTGTCTCAAGAAGATTTTGTTCAAGTTGAGTTCTTTATTGTTTCGTATCTACAGGAAAACTCTTACTGGACTGAGTACTCTGGTATCTGCATCTACCACATACTCTAAAATAAACTGGAGTCAGAGTTTTTTCACCTTTTTATCACATATAATATCTGGACTATGTTGCCTTTTACTTCTCTGGAATGCACCCCTTTCTCCTGGAAATCCAACTCTTTACTACAGGGGTCTCCAAACTTTTTAAACAGGGGGCCAATTAACTACTGGAACTGCTGGGCGGCCGGACAGGCTGGGTGGGTGTGGCTAGGTGATGACTGGGTGGGCGTGGCCAATTGAACAGTCATAAAAATGCATACAAATTAAACTTTAATTTGTTTTGCTCCTGGGGATGCTTTATTTGCTTTTGTTTGCATGTTGCTCTTTTGGTTGACTTTTTTTTACTAGATCATTTTTTCAGTTGTTTAGGAGT
>JANHGC010002222.1:120268-131932 GCA_027560395.1 Boaedon fuliginosus | reverse complement strand
TTCGACGAGGTCACACTCGTCATCTTCAGGCTGGTCTTCAGGCTTCAGGCTAGTACCTTCTGCTTCGTGCTTCTGGCAGCAATATATATATGTCTTAAGAGTGCACAATTCAAGGCTAACTTCCCACTTGATTTCTCTTCCCTGCCTGGCTGGGCATTTCCCAAAAACATAAAAATGTAACAAATAAATAAAAATAGTCAGAAACTGATGTTACTATAAATCATAGAACAAATTAATACTTTACTTTTCTAATCAAAACAAAACAATTTTTACCTGATCATTTACATTACAAGATAATCAATTTCCCTTCTGTTTCTATATGAAAGAGATTTCCCATCATCCCATATTAAGTAATGTGATTATTTGGAAAATATCTCCTGTTGCTCACTAAAACTTGATTTGTCTTAACAGGAGCATTGGGGAACGTTAAAAATCTTCAATTAATTTAGACATTTGGATAAATGGGAGTGATATTTGCAAAGGAATGCAGTGACTTGTATATATGCAACCAGTCTACACAGTGAATCAACCAAGACATTTAGATAAGCAAGGTACATATAATTGATCTTCTGCTCTAATTGCCCATCAGTTTAGGTTAGCGTCAGAGCAATAAGAAATAAATGCATGAGCATGCAGGGACATTTTTATTAAGACAGGCACCACAAAGTAGTCGATGGTCAGTATTATAAAAACTGGTATCCTGAAAGCTGAATTAATTGTTAACTGAAAATAAAAATGATACCAAGACAACTCCATTCTGAGTGCTTGTTAATCTGCCTTCTCTTCTTCCTGTATGAAAACATGAAAAAACAAAGAAAAGCAGACTTCGCTGGCCTTGTAGTTTCCTCCTGGGCAGAAGTGTAGATTGAACTTAAGAAAAAGAGTAACTGACACCACTGGGCAATGGAAGCAGAATCCCTCCAAGGAACTGTAAACCTTTAAGTGTGTGTGTAAACAGAAATGAATACACATGCACAGGCCTTCAAACTTCACCCCTCGTATGATATACTTTTGGTGGGGAACTGCTCTTGGAGGGCACATTACAAGACAATGGGGACATCTAGTGGAATCCTCTAAGTGTGCAATTGAATAAGATGCAAGGAAATACGGCCATCAGTCAGCAAACCCAAGGGAGCTACGTTTCCTTCTGAATTTTATTTATGAAGTGAAACATCCAGTGGCTACAGCCAGATATTATATGTTCCACTTTCTCAATTGATTACAGATAGAGTGATTGCTGGTCTAAGGCTAAAATGTTGTTGCTACTGCTATGGATAGGGTGATCAGATGGATTTTTTTTTTAAAAGCATAGGTTGGAAAGAATTTTGTTATTGATTAAATTTTTTAGACTACTAAGAAATTTGGAAGGAGGCATTATACTGTGTAGCCCACTTTCCATAGTTATTTTTGAGACTTTAGCAACTATTCTGTTCAGCTTAGTGGGTCTTAGTTGGTTTCTATGAGAGGAAAACCCATTAAATAAAATAGGATTTCCTTTGCCTGTTATTCAAAAATGTCAGTTGAAATTGTGAATCTCTGCACATTTTAAAGGTGTGGGTCTCATGAATTCAGTATAAACCTCTTTTGTGACTGAATTGAGCTATTCATCTCAGATTGATTGGCTATTGCTCAGATCCTTACAGGACATGTTGTGCTTGTGTCAGCCTACAATTCCTGTCCAATTATACAAAAGATAAGGAGGTTGTATTAGGAATGAAGTAGTTACATTAAGGAATAAAGATAAAGTCTGAAAAGCAAACCTTGTGTTTATTCTCAATGCAGCCACATTGTCTTTAAGTACAATTGGGGAAGACACTGTGGACTGGCACAATATGTCCTAGAAAAGTCTGAGGGATAGCCAGTCAATTTAACCCTGGAAACTACATCAGTGTGCTTTTCTTATCAGTGGTTTGCCGCTGGGATGTTTAGTTTTTCAAATTTCCAATCTAGCCGATAGCCCTTCCTATAGCTCTGCTTCGAAGCACTATCTACTCTTTATCAGTAGATAAAAATCCATAAGTTGCTGCCATTAGAAAAGATGTGATGGTCATATATAATGGGCCTATACAATTGATCCATCATGTTCTGCAAGGTACTTAATAGGATTGCTCCTCATGATTGTGGCAATGTGCTTTCCTCATATTTCTGAGGCAGAAAGGATGAAGACTGTTCTAGAAAGCACCTGCCCTGCAGCTTAGTCTTGCCACATCCCAGGAACTGGGCCAATCAATGTTGCTGCTCATGTACAGTTCAGTTCAAGGTATTCTAAGGCCGATTGATTGTTATCTTCCAGGTTCTTTCTTCTCCTACCCAGCATTGCCTAACACTGAAAAAAACCACCCTACCATCTGCTTCCCTGAACATGTGGCAGGATGAGGTTTGGGTGTTTAGCTGAAATGTTGCCTCAGTCAGGCATAACTTCCCACCAATACCACCATTCTTAAGTTGTTCCTATGTACTTCTGCTTTTGGAATTGCTTCTACTGAATACATGAGACTTGCTTCTGGATAAACACAGGTAGTCCTCGACTCACAACAATTTTGTTTAGTGACAGTTCGAAGTTACAATGGCACTGAAAAAAGTGATTTTTGATTGTTTTTCACACTTACAACTGTTGTTGCAACGTCCCCATGGTTATGTGATCAAAATTCAGACACTTGGCAACTGTCTCATATTTCAGTGTCCTGGGATCATGTGATCCCTTTTGCAACCTTCTGACAAGCAAAGTCAGTGGGGAAGCTATACTCACTTAACAACCTTTATCTTTATTTTTATTGCAACTCAAAGTTCATACAAAAATAACACTATTAGGACGTTACAGATATCATCCATAAAACAGTCAATACAGATGTCACAGTTTGTTAGACCCCCTGATCTCTCCCTGTGACTCTTAAAAGTCATCACTGTGGATGTAATTATGGGGTCAGTGTCCTGTAGTAGGAATCTAATAAGAAATTTCTCAGACAATCCAGGAAGTCTCTGGCATGTGGGGAGAATAAGGTCCTGTCTTATGTCACTATAATAGGGGCATATAAGGATATTGTGGGCTATCGTTTCCAGGGAATGGTCATCACATAAGCAATGGGCAGAGGAGTTAAACCTCCCAAGAATCTACTATCTAAGACTCTTGATGGAATTTGGTTAAAACGCGCCTTTAAAAATGCTAATCTATGTTTAATGAAAGGTAGGGAAGTGAGATAGTTGGGGGTGCGCCAAGGGGGCAATGCCAAGAGAGAACAGGGAACATGAGCCAGAACCACATTCACCAATGGAGGGAGGCAAGCGAAGAGTATTTTTGAATGCCTCTCCATTGTTTTTCTGTCTTCTCCTCACACACGTGCACATTGCCCACACACAATAATGCTTTCTGGCTGCACGGTACAACTGTTCTTCTTCATTATGCTTTAGCAGGGGCCAGTAACAAGATGGAGGTTAATTTAATTTAATTTTTTATTTTTATTTATTTGATTTGATTTATACCCCGCCTCACTTCCCCGGTCAAGGGGAACTCGAGGTGGCTAACAACAATTTAAAATTCAATGAATTATAATATAAAATATCTAACCACAGTCAACATATCCCACTCATACAAAGAAAGTACGGGTGGGGGGGGAAGCACATCATTTCCAGGCCTTCTGACAAAGCCAGGTCTTTGTGGCTTTATGGAAGGCCAACAAGTAGGGATAGTCCTGATCTCCACAGGGAGATGGTTCCAGAGGGTCGGTGCTGCCACAAAGAAGGCTTTAGCACGGGGGCCATCCAGCCGACATTGTTTGGCTGATGGGACCCGTAATAAGCCAACTCTGTGGGACCTGACTGGGTGCTGGGAGGCATGAGGGAGCAGCAGACAGTCTCGAAGGTACCCCGCTCCTAAGCCATGAAGGGCTTTAAAAGGAATTGTGAGGTCCTGTCCTCAGCAAACTGTAAGTGGGCTGTGGCAACTGGGTGCTATGGCAACTGGGAAATGTAGATAATACACCCTCTGTATACTTGGTTTACATTAGTCTGAGGAAACAGCTGGTGGCATGCCTGTAAGATTTTTTCCCCAGGATATTTTTGTTGTTGAACACACAAGATATTTCTGTTTTCTCCAATATTCTTTTTCAACCTGCTTCTGAAAACGTTGGTATTTCCCTGAGGAGAATGAAATCTCCTCAGTATTGGCTGCGTCCCATTTGGGCACACAAACAGAGCTTGTTACATAGATAACTTTTGAATTGGAACAACTAGTTTGAGTCAAAGGCTAGTTCATATATAATTTCAGCTTTAATTAAAAAAAAGTACAGTGCAAATATCAAAGTCAAGCTATCACACACATTTTTATATATAGGAGCTTTGGGGAAGGGTTTAGTTAAACATCATGGTCATTATGCTATAAATAAAAGGTTTAATAATGTTTTTGCAGGGCTACTTATCCTCTTTGTTCTTCTTGGTTCCATATCATGGTCTATATTAACCTATATAAAGCATTCACAGTTGTGCAAAATAATAATAATATCTTTCCCAATGTGTATAACAGATATTTTGCATGATTATATTTTATGGTTCATAGGAATGTAGTAGTGTTTCTCTTTTTGTACATATGACCATCAAATAAGCAAACATTATAGTACTAGGAGCAGAGATTTTGCAGATATTTTGACATTTTTTAAATTGATCACACATGCTTATTGCTGTGCTCCAAAGAGCAAAAGATGTCTTGCGACATCTGAAGCTTTTCCATTTTATCCTCAACTCATCTATAGGAGATAAATTAAACCTTATTTGGACAAGGTCACCCACCAATGTCAATAAACTGTAACTACTAGGCATACAAATTATTCTCAGTACCTTCAGGATTTAAATGTTGTTATCTGGAAATATTTTTAGTATAAGGAAAGTCTGTGAACTTGTGATAGGCATTCCATGATCTTTTCCCTCAAGCCAGCAATAATAAATTAGTTTTGTTTATTTTCACAACACACACTTGGGATCTTGGAATATTATTCATATGAACTGGCATATTAGTCGACCAAAGAAATTGATTTATTTTGTATCTTAGATTATTGCTAGCTTGTTGTTAGATCTGGTCTTAATCAAAGCAGGAGTCATGGTTTGCCAAATATATAATTGAACCACATTTAACAATATTAAATAAAATTAAAGAGTTTATGATAACTTATGTTGCCGTTTTCTTAGAATTAACCCTGGTTTATAGCATTTCTTTTGAATATTATATTCTAACCGAAAGTCCCATTTAGTCATATTCCAAGATACATTTTAGGTGTATCTTTCTAAAATATGCATTGTTTTATGATTGATGTGTAATTCTTTCCCTTTTCCCTGGTAGGTTGTTTATAAGAATAATGATATTCGTCTGGAGTTATCTCGCTTGGCAAGGATTGGTGACACAAAAATGAAAATCTATGGGGAGGTGAAATTTACATGTGAGAACGTAGCCACATTGGATCCAATCAATTTTGAAAATCCTGAGGCCTACATTAGTCTGCCTAAGTGGAACACTAAGAGAATGGGGTCTATCTCTTTTGACTTCCGCACTACAGAGCCCAATGGCCTTATTCTTTTCACTCATGGTAAACCCCAGGAGAGGAAGGATTCCAGAAGCCAGAAGAATACCAAAGTGGATTTCTTTGCAGTAGAACTCCTGGATGGAAATCTCTACCTTCTTCTTGATATGGGCTCTGGAACTGTCAAAGTAAAGGCAACTCAGAGGAAAGCCAATGATGGAGAATGGTATCATGTTGATATACAGAGAGATGGTAGATCAGGTATGCACCAAATCCATGAGAAGGGTAAATATATCTGTTTCTCTAATACAGGGATGTCAAATTCGCAGCCCGCAGGCTGGATGCCTCACATGCTGGCCCTGCCACTGCCCAGTTTAGCCAAGGGTAAAAAAGTCCCAATACCTGTGACACCGCCGTGATGCCACAGGTTTAACACCCTTGCTCTAATAGAAAGTCTTTTAAATTGTGAAACAATAAAATCAGATGAATTGCTTGACAATGGCTATTGTCTGAGTTTGTATATTTACAAGATTTAGCAAAGGTGATGGTTTTGAGCTGGAATACTGTAAAAGCATCCCAAATATTACAAATGAAAGTAAAGATGTTCAGAGTAGAATTCAACTCGTGTTCTTAAACACTTTGCTTCACACACAGTATTTGCATAATTCTTGTCTTGTCTTTATTGTTCAAGAATCACTCTGAAGCTGATTTACAGCAGCAGGAACTAGTGTTTTCAGGAGCTCAGAGCTGGACCTTTTTCTTATTGCATAGAAAGCTCTCCTCATTTGAGCTTTTCTTTCCACTACTGGTAAAACCAGTATATCTCACAAGTTGTACCTAGATAGAAGAAAGTAAAGATGGATGGATGGATGGATGGATGGATGGATGGATTGCGGGTGTGGGAAAGAGAGAGAGAGAGAGAGAGAGAGAGAGAGATGGGGATGAAAGTAGCATTCTCTGCTTCACAGGTGCTGATGTAGTAAGCAGAGGTGGAGCCCTAACTGGCATAAAATCAGTTATATTCAGAGCCGCGGTGGTGCAGTGGTTAGTACAGTACTGCATGCTATTTCTGCTGACTGCTGTCTGTCTGCAATTTGGCAGATCAAATCTCACCAGGTTCAAGGTTGACTCAGCTTTCCATCCTTCTGAGGTCAGTAAAATGAGGACCCAGATTGTTGGGGGCAATATACTAATACTGACTCTGTAAACCGCTTAGAGAGGGCTGTAAAAATACTGTGAAGCAGTATATTGCTATACTGCCTGTACCTTTTAGAAGTCCAGTAGAGACTTTCTGTTTTAAGGGTTTTTTTAAATGTGTTTTAATATATTATGCACTATTTTATGCTGTTTTTATTGTTGTAAGTCGCCCTGAGTCCCTTGGGAGAGGGCAACCTATAAATTTTATTAAAATAAAATTAAAATTAAATTAAAAAAAGCATGTGTCCTACCCATAAGCTGAAATCCATATCTTTCAGTATTTTATTTTAAAGAATTTGCAGCGTGCACTTTAATCATACACAGACATATTTCAATGGCTTAAATTTGTGGACTAAATGTTATTGCTACTCTGGAATTCAGTCAAATTAGTGGAACCTACCCTGAAAGTTGATGCAGTAACAGTGCACTGTTAGGCATATGGTAAAATTGGCTTGTCCTGTGCTTCCATATTCTTCACCAATAATTCTGCATCAAACTGCCATGTTTAGTGATCACAATTGGGTCTGGCAACTTGGCTGCTAAGCAAAGTGGTCACTAAGTGAAACAGGGATAGTGCATATGATCTTAATCCAATTTTCCTTTGCTCTACAGACATGCCAGGATCACAAGTGTGAGAACTGATCATAAAGTTACTTTTTCATCACCATTGTCCTATGAATAGTTGCTAAATGAGAACTACCTATAATAGCTTTCAAAACCATGCATAAAAATAGCCTTTGGAATTACTGATATCATCACAAGGCAATAGATTTGTTATACTTTGGAAATTTTCTAGTTTTTCAAGACAGTGACTATACAGTCTTGTCAGTTCTGCTAGGAGACAGTAACATGTTTCAGGACAAATGTTCTCTGTCCTCTGTTTAAAGAGGAGTCCTTCATCTTCTGTACTACGTTTTTCACCCTTCATCAGAATTCAAACTACACAGGAAACTGATTTGCTTCATCTCCTGGACTCTTGCTTGACCTTCCTTTCTTCTTTCCTTCCTTCCAGGTACCATTTCAGTGAACAGCAGACGGACACCTTTCACTGCAAGTGGAGAGAGTGAGATCTTGGATCTGGAAGGAGACATGTACCTGGGAGGACTGCCTGAAAACCGGGCTGGCCTTGTCCTTCCTACTGAGCTGTGGACAGCTATGTTGAACTATGGTTATGTGGGCTGTATCCGAGACCTCTTCATTGATGGCCGGAGCAAGAACATCCGGCAGCTGGCAGAGCAGCAGAATGCAGCTGGTGTCAAATCTTCCTGCATTAGGGTCAACACCAAACAATGTGATAGTTATCCCTGTAAAAACAATGCTGTCTGCAAGGATGGCTGGAACCGCTTCATTTGCGACTGCACAGGCACTGGCTACTGGGGAAGAACATGTGAACGGGGTAAGTTCAGAATTCAGAAAGAGAATTTAGCCAGAGTTGAATGTTGTTTGGGTGGCATTTTAATTTCTTGATACTTTATGTTAGACCTGGGTGTTATACAGCCTCTGGGCCACATCTGGCCTTTGGCTGTCCCTGTCCTTACTCTCTGATCACTGGATCATCAGGGAAAGAGTTTTTAATCGAAAGGCTTCTTCTCTGAATCTGGCCATTTTTGGCATTCAATTTCTTGAAGAGTTCATCCTTGGTTACTTCCAGTGAATTGACCTAAGCTGCAACTTGTGAACTAAAGAGCAGATTGAAATGTCATTATGCTCCAACATTTTTTTCAGCACAATTCTTAGATTAAAATAAAAGCAATAAATAAAATAATGGTACAATAAAACAAAAACAAATGCACAAATATATTTTGAGAACTAAACCTAAGTTATGAGTAGCAAAGATTCCATTCACTGTATCATCAAAGTTTGAAATAATGTCTGTTTTTTTATGTCTATGCAAATCTTTTAAAATGGGAGCTTTGCAATAAATGAGATACAACTAAGCCATCTCCTTTTGAAACGAGAAATCAACCATATCTTTTTCCAGGCCTGTTGATTTGTAGTATCATTTGTAGTTGATTAGTTGCCTCTTTTACTGTATAATATGCAGAGCCATTTTCTTCGCTGAATATATGGAGTTAGTTGATATAACATCTACATCTGTTTTTCTTGAAATGGTCATGTTAATTCAGGACTAGCATCATAGGTTATTTGCCAAATACTCAAACTGGCCCATAGCCAATCCAGCTGATCTGGTGAAATTGAAATTACTACATCTAAATTATTCTATTTCTGGCACTGTTGCAATTTCTATTGCCACTGCTGTTTCAAACCAGCCCAACTAGTTTTCTAGTTAGGTGATAGTGTTTCTAGTTAAGTTAATACTAGGTTTCTTTGAATCCAACACTGTATCATATTTCCCAATATGCAATGCCCATCTTGACATTTTCAGTGATCCACAATAATACGTCAACCAACTGGCACACAGTGAAGCTTATTAATGAGTTGGCTCAACTTTTGTTCAATTTAGTGCTACATGAAGGATGAGGATGTGATTCACCAACCAACAACTACAGGGCATAATGGCAGCCTAGGAGAGCACTCATGTCTGAGTGTTAAGGGGAAGCACTCAAATTCTGATCTAATGTGGGATCAATTAGCAATATCATGCTAAAGGCCTACTAAAGTCTGCCACCAGCCTGTATCCATTTAAAAAAAAAGCACCACCAAAGGAGGTCTAATGAAAAAGTAAAATGGTATTTTAACGTGGAAAATTGTGTTTGGAGGATAAAAAGGATGAAATTCAATGCAGAATAATGAGTGAGTGAAAGGAGTTTGAATAAGGAGAGTAGGGATGAAAAAGGCATTAAAACTTTGGGGAAGTTGTACTTTGGGGAAGTTATTTGCATATTACATTTTTGGGGGTTCTCATTTTAAAGATTCTGTTAATGTAGCTTGACGATAAAATAGAAGTAGCTCATCTGGCTGTGTTTGCTGTCTGGTTTACCTTGCAACACTGACATCAATCTTGCAAATCTGACAGTACTTTTCTCCCTCTGTCCTCTTTATAGCACAGAAAATTAGGGAGGTGGCTTCTGAGCTGTTTGCCCTGCTTTTTATCTGTTCCCTTGGCTGCATCTTTTTTTCCCTTTCTCCCAAGGTCATTCCCACATACTATTTTAGCACCCATGTCCCGGATTATCCAGAGTTATGAGTGGAGCAGAGAGTCAAATTATTTCCAGACCAACAACTCGTTTTAGGCAGAATTTAACTTCATTACATTCAGGTTTTTGAGAGGAACATTGCAGGACAAAGAAAATGACAGTTCTATCTCCTTGGAGAGGCAGGTATAGGCAGGTATATACAGGACTATAATTAGTGGATAAATTGTACATCTGTAAAAAAAGTTGCATTAGTGGGTAGCCAGAGCAATCTAAAATTATTAAGTAGAATGAATAAAGAAGAATAACCCTAGGAACAAGAAAAACAAATTAAAACTTTTGTATTATAAATAAATATTTATTTTTAAGCCTATTTTATAATAAATATTTTTGAAGCACATTGTTCAATCTCTTGCTTAATTCTAACTCTTACTCTTCCCCCAAAAAAGTCCCCCCCCCAACAATATTGCTACATCTAGGTCTCTAAAGATTTGGCCCCTTACATCCCCACCGATGTCATCCAGGTTAATGTTTTCCACAGCAATTCTTAGCTGGCCTGGCCTGGCCTGACAAAAGGAAGGATTACCTTCAGGTAACTCTTAAAAAGCAGGGGTAAGAGGACACAACCCTATGGTATCCCATGTTTTCCAGACTGGCTTCTCTCCTACTGGTGCTGGTGCTGTCTGGTTAAGAAGACCAGAATAGAACCCTCTTTCCTTGCTTGTCATCCAGATGATACTGCCAAAGACAGGCTCAAAGATGAGTTCGTGCTTGCTTGATTTAACTTTTGAGTAAAAATTCACTTTTGATCTTCCTCCAATACACATCAAAACATCTTTTCTGATAATTTATCTTCCAGAGTTCTTTTGGTTCAGCAGTATCAATGTTCCCATCCATGTTCTGGAAGGGATTCTTACTGTCCCCGCTTGCTTAACCTTGGCGCCAACTGTTCTTCATTATCTTCTTTGCTGAGTATAGCTTATAAAGGGCAATGCATCTGTTGTTGGTTATGTGATAGTAAACAAAGGTCTTTAGTTTCCACTTTATTGTCTGCCAAGTACCTTTACTGCAGCATCTCTTAAAAGCTCTTTAATGAGAACACACATCTGCCAATTATGTATCCAATAAACTTAGAAGCTATAAAATTACAGGGCAATAAGATGTACTACAAAATTATTTACAGCATGGAATGAATTCTATAGCTCTTGCTTTGCATCTTATGGCTACCAGGATGGACTCCTTTAATTGCTGGCTGTACCAACAAATGGATAAAGATCTCTTTAGGAACATCCAAGTTACACATTTGAGTATGCATCTCCAGACTAGAGGTCATCTGGGAATAATTTTGTTAAATGAAAAATCCTTTCATATCTTAAAGATGTTTATTATCAATTCAAAGGCTAATGGTAATTGCAGAGTTCGGTGTATTTTATTGTATATTCCACCTACTCTGATTACCAACCATTTATGCCCTAAGATCAGGAGTAAGGGTTCAAGTGATGGGGACTTGAGGTTTATTCACAAAAAACACAAGATTTCTTTTTCTTTTTGTCAATTCCTCTTTATTGGCTCTCTGGCTTCCTGTCTTCTGCCAGAGAGTTAAAAGTTCATTTTAATTTTTTTTAAATATAGTCTGGTATCTTGTCTTGATTGTTTGTATTTGATCATAGTTATATGAAGGTAAGCAGCGTGCAGCAGATCCTGGAGAGCACTGGGCCATAGTGCAAGGCAGCCTTTTTGAGTGGCTGTGGTGGTGCCAGGGTTAAAGTTGAGGCCTAGGCCTCCAGCTTAAGAGCCTTGGTGGCGCAGTGGTTAAATGCAGCACTGCAGTCTCTGCTGACTTGTTCAGCAGGTTGTCAGATTGA
>JANHGC010002222.1:78889-90955 GCA_027560395.1 Boaedon fuliginosus | reverse complement strand
GGTCCTCATTTCACCGACCTTAGAAAGGATGGAAGGCTGAGTCAACCTTGAGCCTGGTGGGATTTGATCTGACAACCAGCTGAACAAGTCAGCAGAGACTGCAGTGCTGCATTTAACCACTGCGCCACCGAGGCTCCTCTAAATAGAGCTTCTCTAGGTAGAGCTTCAGTTGTAGCATTATGGCCACAATCTGGACTTTTGGGACCACATTTTGCAGACACCCTGACATGCAATAAACCATTGCAAAATTCAGTACTTTTTCCAGGGACGGCGTGGTCTTTGAATCCAGACATTTTCTGGCAAGTAATTATGCATGAGAAAAACACCCGGGCTCTTTACTTTGTCTAATAATTAATACCCAGTCGCCACAGAATGGAGCCATTATGCTCCATATTGCTCCATTTTGGGAATGAAGGCTACTTTGGAATGTTATTAATTATCTTTATTCATGCGCTATTTAAATTTATATGGCAGTCCATTCAATAAACAGCTCTGGGCAGCTAACAAACAACAGAAAAAAATATGAAAAAAATAAATAAAACTGTTTAAAAAAAAAACACCCACCCTCAACCAACATATAATCAGAACCATTTGCCAAGCTCACCCCACAACCTGGCCCCATGTTCAGGGAGGAGAACCAGTTTTTGCTGCGTTACTAAAGGCCAGCATGGTTGGGACCCTCAAAATCTTTGGGGGGGGGGGGCAGTGCTTGATAGGGTAGGTATGCTGTGGTGGAATGTAGGCTGGATTCCCAGCAGGGAGGGGCGGCAGTCCAGAGGGCAAGGAGGCAGCAAAGCTTAGATACAGGTAGCCCTTCATTTATGACCACAACTGAGCCCAAAATTTCTATTGCTAAGCAAGACAGTTGTTAAGTGAGTTTGTCCCAATTTAAGAACTCTTCAGTTGATAAGTGAATCACTGCAGTGAAGTTTAGTAACACGGCTGTTAAGCGAATCTGGCTTCCCCATTGACCTTGCTAGTCAGAAGGTCGCAAAAGAGGATCGCGTGACCCCAAGGCACTGCAACGGTCATAAATAGGAGCCAGTTGCCAAGCGTCCGAATTTTGATCATGTGACCCTGGGGATGCTGTGACAGTCATAAGTGTGAAACAATGGTCATAAGACACTTTTTTCAGAGCCGTTGTCATTTCGAACAATGCCTAAATGAAGGGTTGGAAGTCAAGGGCTATTCGCACTACGGGAACCATCTTGTTTGTATCTCCCGGGGTGACTTGGCTGTGTTATCTAGTTCGTTGCTGGTGGGTTGAGAATGAAGAAGCAGACTCAGGGACAGGACTGAGAAGGATGCAACACAAAAAATCAACAATCTATTTTCAGACACAGGAGTGGGGAATTCTGTGACTCGCATATCTTTCTTCTTCGTTGATGCGATCCAAGGAAAAGAGAGATTCAGCCAACAAGCACAGCTAAGAAGCAAGGTTGGGTTTGGGGCGGGTAGGGGGGTAAAACTTCAAAAATCCTCCCTGTATTTTTCCTCCAAAAATCAACTCCAAACTCCTGAGTCAGAAGAGCCCTTGACGCAGAGGTTCTTACTGGAGTTAAGACAGATAGTTTTGCCTCTTCCTTCCCAAGGACAATTCGTTATTTGGTAAAGGGTTGTTGCTTTTCTTCGCAAACTTCTACCAGGCACAAAGCTGTTTCCCTGTTGAATTCCTACCTGGGAACAGAAGGCCTCCAAAAACAGGGGATGAAAAACAAAAGACTACCCCGGTACTGAGATTTAATGAACAAAGTCCTGGCACTTTGAATTAAATCTTTTCGTTTAAAGGACATATGTGGACCATCTGGGGATGGTGGTGGCCCACCTCTCCTCTTTAACCCAGTCAGTTAAAAGCTAAAATAATAACAACAGCAGTAATAACAGAGGCAGTACAACTGTGTCAAAAGAAAGACAAGATAGTAGCAATAGTAGCAGGCACCTTGAGTGCAATCCCTAAACAACTGAAGCACCACTTGAACACCATCGACATTGACACAAGGCCCACCAGTCAATTGCGAAAGGCAGCTTTACTTGGAACAACTGACATCTTCAACAATGCCTTTAATATGTCACCCAACAACATCTGCCTATCCCAGATGGTTCTTGGGAAGGACTCAATAGATTTGGCAATAGCCGCCTCGAGTTCCCCTTGACTGGGGAAATGAGGCGGGGTATAAATCAAATAAATAAATAAATAAATAAATAAATAAATGAATAAATAAACAAACAAACAAACAAACAAACAAACAAATAAATTGTTGGTCATTTTACCATTTATCATTTTAGATTATTGTTTCTATTTCTATCAAAACATAAGTAAAATAAATTGATATATTTGCTCTTACATATGAGGGGTGGTGATGGAGCTAAGTTGTGAATTTGTTCATCAGTGTCACGTGTTGGCCAAGTGTCATATTCCACCACTTTTCTTGTATGTGACCATTCCAGAATTGGAGACTTCAGAAGAGAATTCTACTATTGACCAAGGTATGTGGATTGATAGCAGTGAAGGGGAGATCATATCTCATCAACAAAAAGAACCAAGAATTGGGATTCAGTGTAGATCAAATGAAATGAAATAAAATTATTTTATTACATCCATAAGGTATACATCACTGATAACAAACTAGGAAACAGTAGGACAGCAATTTTGCTGACAGAGCTGCTTAGCTGGACCTAAATATCATTGAAGCAAAATATATCCGGTGTTTTATACTGGATAACTCCTCAGCTAACCTGAATGGTTTATTTTTGATCTATAGAATAATTTGGTAAAGTGGATTTGCTCACATGGATTGTAGCAAAAGGATTTCCAGATGAAGGTGAAGGACTCAATCTGGTTTTTAATCTTCTTCAACCCATGGATTTACGGATTAGGACTGTGCTCTTAAATAAATATATTCTTAACCTACTTCCTTGCTTATATCTGATTTCCTATAACTTGATATCATGAAAACCATGGCATTTATCAGCAGAAAAAAATGCAGTTAGCTTTATGAAGCCAAATAAAATACAAAGAATAGAATTAAGTTATTACCTTCTTCCTACTTCATCAGTGATGTATGTCACTTCTCCCTACTATCAGTAATTCAAATAAATTCCATAAAAAGTCAAAATTATCACCTCAGTTAATTCAAAAGTAGATATGATAATGACAGAATATTTATTCAGCTATATAGTGTATCTGTAGAATAAAATATTTAAGATATACTAAATCTAAATACACAGTTTTAACTTTAAGAGGACAGTGGATTCTACTGAGCAATTAAAGATGACATTGCAGTAGAGAATAGAAGTGAATTAAACATATAATATCACAGAAGTACTTTTTTTCCCCAAGTTACACAGCACTGAAAAGAATTGCTAGGATATTGTTTTAACAAACTTTCCAAGTATGTTACCATGTAAGAGTGAAAAGACTTTTAACAAATTTTCTTCTTTCACTGTGACAAATAGATTTTACTAAGCATTGGTCAATATCCTTATATGATTACACATAAGAAAACAACATGTAAAAAGGCTAATATATGTGTCGCAGCATAACATTGCAGGATCCAATCTGGATCAGTCACTGGGACCAGAGGTCTTGTCTTCTCAACTTACAGACATGTACTAGAGCCCATCTTCAGGGAACTTCTCTCTAGCATGAACTTCCCTAAACATGGGCTTTAGTACGAGTCCAAAAGCTCAAAGACAAAACCTCTGCTTCTGGTGACCAACTCAGATTGGATCCTGCAACATTTTAAATTTTAAAATTTATATATAGAGTCTCAATAATTTGTCAAGTATCAATTATTGAGAAAATATATTGCTGAAGAGATTTGAAGAATGGAATTACTGCCTCTCCTTTTGAATGGCCCATGGTTCTCCTCCACTAACTCCATCAACCAACTCTTATTTTTGGTTTCAAAAACTATATTTTTCTATGTTTCTAAGGGCATATTGGCTCTACATACATCTCATGTACTTGTTTCTATTTTTACATTGCTCCCTTGCCTTGACATGTTGATCAGATGACACTCATTTATGAAGAAGCTCTAAATTGAAATAGGCACTAATTGCATTCTCTTCTGCTTGCCATGCTCTCTCCAAAGCGTACTTTGATAATTGCTCACCCACTCGTTGCTTTTTTTAAAGCTATGAGTTGCATCTTAAACAGAATTATTTCCTTTCTGTACAAAGTAATTAGCACATTGAAAGAGTATCCCATCTTCTTTGTACATCTTGCTTATAATCTACATGTTTACTCAAAAGTAAATTATACTGGATACTGTTAATTTCTATATTATATTTCCATACGATTATAGCATCACTTAAGACAGCAGTCCCTAACCTTTGTGGCTTGATGGCCCAGTGGGGGTGGGGGAAGGGAACCAGGTCACGTGAGTGGCAGGCTGGTGGCCCAGCACGCATGCGCAACTCATGGGCAGACTGGCGTGTACACACATGTGAGCAAGTTTAGCTACGTGCACATGTGCATGTGCATGGGCCTGCCACTCGTACAAATCAATCTGCATGCATGTATGTTAGCCCACATTCGAAAAAAGACATACCCCTGTAGTGGGCCCCAGTAAGAAGCCCTGATTTAAGATATCCACAATCAATATATTAACTTTTTTCATAATGAAATGTAATTTTTGCTGCATTGTGATTCTTAAAAAGGTGGCTCTATGAGTGCCTACCTTATATTTAGCAGTGTTCCCCACTAATAGCCACAATGGGATGATGAAGATCTTTTGGATCTTTTAATCTTATGTATTATTACAGTATTTCCATCAGTTAACCATACAATGAAATTAGCAAAAACATGAGATGGATGAAAAGCGTTTAGCAACCCTGAATCACAGATGAGTAGAGAGAGCTATTAATTGCTTCTTTGCTGTTTATCATAGACTTCTGAAATCACACTTTCTGTTTACATACATACACAAACATCATGACTTAAGAAAACATAAAAATGATCCGATAATTTAATACGGTGTAGACATTTTTCATATAAAGAAAGATCTGTCATTGTCATAGGTCCTGAAGTACCTGATGTTATCTAAGGAACAGATAAGAAGTTGAACCTTACTTCAGCAGTGTTAAGGACCTAACACTTCCAAACACATCTGGAACTTTACAGCATTTTAGGGCCCTGCAAAATAGATTAGGGGCCTATAGTAGATAACATGATGGTATTCAAAGAAAGAATACAACCATGATGGTAACTCCCAGACATGCTGTATGTGATAACTATCTTTAACTTTCTTATAATCCTTTCGTCATTTAACAGTCTAATCTTGAGATAATTTTTGTCAATAGTTTCAAGATCTATAAAAGGAGCTGCCCTTCCAATAAAAAAACAATAATAGTGATAATAACAACAATTGATAAGTTGTAAATAATCAGAAGAGAAATCCAAATCAAATCAATATTTGGTGTGACCACTTTCTGCCTTCAAAACAGCATCTCTTCTTCTAGGTACATTTGCAAAAAGTTTTTTAAGGAACTTGGCAAGATTTCTTCAAGGTTGTCCTAATATCTTAGACTACTAACCACAGCTCTTCTTTGGATGTAAGCACAGGGGATCCAGATTGTCCTAAATAAGCTAGATATTCCAGAAATTGAAGTTTAGGATATCTGGAAGTCATCAGATTGGCAAAAGTATCAGCTGACTTTTGGCTTCTTTACTCCTGAATGAAAGAATGAATGAAAGTCCAATAGTGTCAATGCAACATGGATTCAATATGGGTTGAATTGTTTCAATATAAGCATTGTATATATTCCTGAAGAAATAAGTGACTTCATGAAAAGTTATATTATGCCCTTTATAATTTATTTTTTTACAAGGTGTCCTGTAGTAATGTAGAAATGAAAAAAAGACTACTTTGTTCTCATTATAGTGCAAACAGAAATTTATGAAATCTGAACTCAAAGGGACCTTGTGTGCTGTGTTAGTTGAGAATTGGAGAAAAGACTGTATGTATATAAAAACAAGCATTACATAAGTCTCAACTGGGAGTATATCTTATCATAGATCAGCAAACAAGAGAAGCTATTTAGAAATAATAATCAGTAAACAAGAGAAGCTATTTAGAAATAATAATCAGCAAACAAGAGTAACTATTTAGAAATAATAATAAAATGGGAGAAAATAACAAATGATTAAAAAATGGAGCCCCCTCCTAAGTATAAACAATTATATTTAGTATATTTGCTAGTTTTTATAAGCTTCATGTAAAATGTCGTTTTAAAATGTCAGTTTCAGTATTTACTTATCCAGATGACTCATGGATCTATCATTTAAGAAAACGATTAGCTATTTATTAAAAAAGCAGTTTAAGGAAGAACGGGGGAAAACATCTATTCTTAAGAACAGGTAAATAGTGCAATATCGTAGTTATATGGAAATGTGAAATCCCTTTTGCTGGTTAAATAATCCCAGAATGATATTTTGATTAATCAGGAAGGCCAAAAATAAATTCAGTGCTATTTTGCATTCATGTTTTAAAACAAGGTCAGGATGGATGAAGGAAATAATAGTTGTGCTTTCATTAGGTCTCTATTTCTTTCCTTTTCTATATCTCTTTCGTTCTTTTTTCCCCCTCTCTCTCCTGTTTCTCTGCTTCACACATACACACATACCAGTGATGATATTCTAAACAGTTTGCATAATTGCTAGGTTGCGCTTAATTGGAAAGAATATCAGTGGTGACCCTGTCCATTTGCCCTGTTCCAGCAGCACCAGCTGAGCAAGGTATGCTCTAAGGCAGCACATAGACTCCGTGATCTCACAGACAGTTAAGACTGGGCGTCAGGCCATGCGCTGCTGAATCCACCCCCCCCCATTACCTCGCAGGCGGTGTGTGGTAATTGGCTGAGAGATCGTGGACCCAAGCTATCATGTACTACAAAATCATTTAATTGAGAAAGGAGACATACCAAAGTTACTACCATGGTATTCTGTTTTGACCTGCAGTCTCTAATTTTCAGCAGCCATTCTCATTCATGTGCTGGCTTATATTTGGCCTATGTATTCTGAAGTTACTGGATTGAAACGATAAAGTTTTAGTTTTTTTTCTCCTTATATTCTTCACTTAAAAGACAGGTAATATTACCAAAATGGTTCATAGTAATTTAAAATATAAAACATGTATATAGCTTATATAGCTATTAATGATGTAAAGAAATAGTTTTTAGGACACAATCTTAATGGAAGACTTCAAAGAGCATTTTGCATACCAATGAAGATTCACAGAGGTCTGAAAAAAAGCTGATTTAGCCATTTTCTGGGTGAAAATTTGGCTGCTGGTTCAGCCATACTGGTTGCTAAATCAGTAGTTTTTTGGTCCTGAGGTGATGCGCATGCAGTGCACGCCTCACCCAGAGCAATTTGAGGCCGAAAAACAGCTGATTTAGCTACCAGTTCGGCTGAACTGGTAGTTAAATTTTCACTCCAAAAGTGGCTAAATCAGCTGTATTTTGGGCCTGAGGTGATGAGCACGCTGCGCGTGTTATGCACGCATCAATTTAGGCCAGAAAACAGCTGATTTAATTAGCTACTGGTTCGGCTGAACTGATAGCTTAATTCTAATTAAGCTATTCTTAATTCTTGTTAATTACTTTAACAACCTGTTCAGCTGAATCGGGCTGAACCAGTTGAAACCCACCACTGAAGATTCAAAACATTTTTGTATGTTTATGTATTTAATGTTCAAAAATCCATTTAATAATTTTACTAATTACATTTCTTATATTTAAAAGGAGGAGCAAAATGTGCTCTTACTACTTGTTAAAGAAAAATGTGATGGAGGGGAGTTAAAAGGCACAAATGTGTAGTCTTGGAATCTTAATGGACAAATCTGTTTAATACAGTGCAAAATGATATTAATATTTTGATCATTTGGTAAAATAATGGATATAGTTGTTCTTAAAGACATTTAAATATTCTGAAGGATGTAGCTAGACTTTATACTGATTCATACATGATGCCCAAGCTTTTTTTTTTAAGTTTCAAAGGAAATAATCTACAGTGAATAAACAGCTTGTTCAGTCCCATTCTTTGGTGATAAGACATGCAACAGGGATGTCTCAGTTTTGAAAGGAAAATTGTACAAGTAATTAATTTTAGAGATATTTATACAGGTGAGTTTCAACCCATAGTTTGTAAAAAAAAAAAACCTTATGGGTTGAAATTGACATGTTGCTATTTAAGATAAGCCACTCTCTTAGGTTTGACTTTCAGAAGCAAGATAATAAGCTTTCATGGTGATGCTGAAGTTATCCATTCAGTTGTGTCAGGGTGTCAAACTCGCCATGTCATGTTGCCATTACATGACATATCATGATGTTTTCCCCCTTTTCAGAGTTGGGGTGGGTATGGCCTACACATCTGGCCTGGGGGCCACCAGTTTGACACCCCTGCTCTAGGTGATTCTATAGGCCAGGTCTTTCCACATCTTCCAATCTTGCACTACTTCTTTGAATTGTTCTATGCTCTGTCTGGTATCAGCTTTGATGGTATCCAGCTACCGTGTTCTTTGGCAGGTTGGCTATCTTTTATTGATAACTCTTCCAAACATACTTACAGTAACAACTTTTAAAGCCCTACATGGATTAGGAGCGGAGTACCTGCGAGACCGCCTTCTGCCGCCACATGCCTTCCAGCGCCCAGTTAAGTCCCACAAAATGGGCCTGCTACGGGTCCCGTCAACCAAACAATGTCGGCTGGCGGGCCCCCATGCTAAGGCCTTCTCTGTGGCGGCACCGACCCTCTGGAACCAACTTCCTGTCGAAATCAGGACCATCCCCACCTTACTGGCCTTCCGTAAAGCAACAAAGACCTGGCTCTGTCGGAAGGCCTGGAACTAATATGCCCCCCTTGGACGATTGTGAGTGTGATTGTGGATGATTTCTTTTTTATATAGTACCACTGTGTTTTTTAAATTGTTGTAAGCCACCTCGAGTTCCCCTTGATCAGGGAAATGAGGCAGGGTATAAATCTAAATAAATAAATAAATAAACAAATAAATAAATAAATAAATAAATACACAGATAACTTACCCTCTGGGAACAAACACTATGGGCGTAAGACACCCCTAACACCCGTCGGGGGTCTGTGTCCCCTAAAAATACTGATGACTTCACAGTACTCCACAAGGGGGCGCCCTCTGACTTGTGACGCTGTGCGAGAGAGCAGTGTGAGGCCTATAGAGCTACTACATTAGAGGCTCCCTCTCACTTGCGGTGCTGCACCAGAGAGCAGCATGAGGCCCATAGAGCTACTGCATCTAGAACTAGGCCCGACTACAGGATTTTCCTGTCTAATACAGCATTCCCATAAATAAATGCCCGGGCGAAGTTGGGTCATTGGCTATTTTCAATAAATAAAGTAATTTTCAATGTTTTTCCACTGTCGTATAACATTATGTTTACCTATTTATATGTCTGTTGCAACCATATAGAGGTAAATGAATGTTATGTAATGAATGTGTGTAGGACAGCTTAACTCTCTTAGCAGTCCAAAAAGAGATGGTTTAAAAGTATAAATTTGCTTCAGCAGTGGAATGTAAATAAATATTTCATTCCCCAGTTCAGAACTTTTGAAAACTTAAATGAGCTTGCAGAAACCTTTAGAAAATATTATGTTTGTATAAATAGCTAAATGTTTCCAGTCCTTGTTTGGAACAGTATGTTTGAATCAGTATATAATCGGATTAAACTGGTGAAGGTACTTCGTTGGTCTGTTTTATTCCTTTCAAGTAGACTAGTTAATTCATCATGTTTTATTAAAGATTTACAGGTTTTGCAGAAGGAAGCAGAGTAGGTCTTGTTTGTTTGTTTGTTTGTTTGTTTGTTTATGCGTTTCTGGCTAGTGCCACTTCCAAACAAAGCCAAAAACATTTCTAGGTCTGTCTTTCTACAATTTTAGCTGGGAAATGTTTTCTACTGCACTTGAAAGCATGGGTCCAGTTTAGGAAGTGAAAATTAGCCTGTGTAGAATATAGACTTCTCTTTTATTTTGAACCTTACAGTAATCAACCAGCAAATTATGCCTAAGATGGGTGGATCATTCTGATTAAGATTTAATTTACAAACACCAACCTGTTCTGACCTCGGTTTCCCAAAAGCACGAAATCAACTCCTCGTCCCGATAAAACCCATTTTATTTTAGTTACAGTGAATTTGCTCTCCAGCAAAGTCCCAGCCAACAGTCTTTCAAGAGAGTTCACAATTACAGACCTTTATCGGGCTTGGCGAACTGCCAGGCTGTTATCTTCCAAATGCCTCTCTGTAGCAGACAACACTTGGCAAGTAGTCAAGAATAGATAATGAATGGAACTAATTGTCTCTTGCAAACACCACTCTGGCTTTTGTTCCTCTTTATTTATTTGTTTGTTTCAATTTATACCTCGCCTCATTTCCCCGGTTATTCCCTATGGGAGGGACCATTCACCATCCAGCTGTGGCTTTACTCCCAAGTCGATCCTTGTTCCTTAGCTGTTCCTTTCGCCTGGCAGCTCTGTGCATGCGCACACACTGGCGACAGGCTCCAGCTGTTCTTCTGCCCCATTGATGTCCAACTCCGAAGGCAGCTGATAACTGTCAGACAGCCCTGGCCCCATCTCTGCCTGCGACGCAGAGCACTTGTCAGGCTTTCCCCAGACTCCAGGACTCCCCAACCTCCTCACCGTCCGAATCTGCTACCAGTTCTGCTAGTCGCTGGTGGGCCAGAACACAACCTAGTGATTTAATGAGCCAAAGAAAATATTTAACAAATGCATACAAATAGCGAACAAATGCTAGGTACCAGCAAGATACAGAATGGTACCTTGAGCGATGAAATTTGAAGCTGTTGCATTTTATATATTTGATGTTAGTTTCTTGTTCAACATTGTGATCTGTTTTGGTAGTTAGTAGTAAGGGTAAACCTGCTTAAGCTAGTGGCTCTTAACTTTTCATATTTCAAGTCCCTCCGGTCATACTAGTTCTGAACGTTGATCCAGTCACAATAGAAACAAAACTACTTTTTTGAGAAGGACATATATAACCTTACTGTGATTAAATTTTTACATTACTGTGAATTTTAAGGATATAAAATTCTATTAATAATGTTGACCATAGCGAAAACTGTAAAGTATTGAGTTAGAGCGAATTGGGCTGAAATAATGGTGGTTGCTGGTGCAGTCTTCCCCTGAATCCAAATCAAGTACTGTAGAACTTTGAAATAATGAGGATACCTACACAAAGTGAGATTTTATTCTGATTCCAAGGCCAAATAAGTCAGATTTCTGGACTCTAGTAAATATGTGTATGTACCTGAGATAAGTATAATGTCTTATTTCAAGTCGAAATCTATAGTCATGGATACTTCTCTAAAAATAGTCCTTGACTTACAACTGTAATGAAGCCTGCCCATTATGGTCATTCGTCAAGATGATTGTTAAGGCTCATCATTTGACTGATGCAATTTTATGATTTTTTCGTAGTAGTCATTAAGTGAACCTGCAGTCATTAACTGAACTCTGTGGTCATTAATGTTTTTGTGACGAACGAGAAGTTAATGCCAGTTCTGGCATGGGATGACAGGATGGTGCAAAGTTCTGTAAATGCAGGCCAATTGCCAAGTGCCAAAATGCAGTCATGTGATTATGGGAAGCGGCCCTCAGAACTTGAGAACCAAGTTATAAATATCTTTCAGGGAGTTGTTGTAACTTCCGTCATAAGTAAAGACTACCTGTATAATTGACATTAAGATACTAAGCAGGAGTATCTATTGCTTGCTGCCAAAGGCAAAAAGATATTCTGGAATGTGCCTGAAATTTAAACTAAACATATGGCAGCAAGACTTAGTATTGAATAACTCATGTATAAATTTAGCTGACAGGCTTGGGATTAAGCACTTGACAGTTTTTAAAAGTGGATGGCTTATGAGATTTCCTATTTGATTCTAGCCACAGAAGAGATGTGATCAAAATTCTTTTCTGATGATTGCTGTTATATTTTATTTTATTTTATTTTATTTATTACATTTTTATGCCGCCCAACTCCCAAAGGACTCTGGGCGGCTTACAACATGGATAG
>JANHGC010002222.1:20366-38209 GCA_027560395.1 Boaedon fuliginosus | reverse complement strand
ACCCCGCTCCTAAACCATGAAGGGCTTTAAAAGCTGCATTGGCTCCCAGTGGAGCCAATTGCACCCGGAAGACCACTGGGAGCCAATGCAGCTTGCGGAGGATAGGTGTTATGTGGATGCACTGAGGTAGACCCTCAATCACTCGCGCGGCTGCATTCTGCACCAGCTGAAGTCTCTGAGTGGGCAGCCCCATAATAGGCATGTATTATTTTAGGGGGCATGGTTTTTTTAACAAGGAATTTGAGAAAACTATCAATAAGTATGAAGTACTAAGGTTAAATAATTTAACCTTCAATCTGCTTTCTCTGGGCCTAGAGTCTGAGCAGTTCACTGCCATCATGGTAACCGTGGACCTGATTCAACTTATTCAAGGCTCTACTCATATAGGGGATCCAGAGGTGGTATTCAGCCATTTCCGTCAGGTTCGGGATAAGCGGTAGCGATAATTTTGATTGGTTTGGAGAACCGGCAAGTACTACCTCTGATTAGCTGACTGCAGCAAATACCACTTTTGATTGGATGACCATAGAGCCATGCCCACCAAGTCACACCCACAGAACCGGTAGTAAAAAAAATTAAATCCCACCATTGAGGGGATCCCACATTGGATCTGATGTTTACCTTGGAACAGGGGTGTCATGATCTGATTTGAGGGAGTGTTAATATCAGTCTCTTGCCATAGACAGATCACCCTGTCTTGGCCCTAGAGTTCTCCACAATTATTCTTCATTGCAGCAAAGTGGAGACTATTTGGGGATGGACCCAAAGCAATTTGAGAGGGAGCTTGGTGTTCTGGCACACTGTTCCTCAGACACGACTTGGAATGAACGGGTGATGGAGACCAAATCACAACTGTCTGGACTCTCTGTGCATGCACATCTCTTAGCAAGCCATGGTTTTTACTGAGGAGCTCCAAGAGATGAAGTGGCACAAGAGATGCCTACAGCACCACTGGAAGAAGATGGAGCACAGGTAAGAACCTTTATTAGGATTAGTGGCAATAAGGGTGGTGAAGTGTGTTTACTTCACCAAATGTATAATATATCCAAATAGCAATCTAATTTGGGTGACCAGAACAGAGTAGAGCTGGATGAGACCATGGAGGTCTTCTAGTCCAGTCCCTTGCTCAAGCAGGAGATCCTATACCATTTCAGAGAAGTGACTGTCTGAAATCCTGATCGATCCTGGATGAGCCATGGGAGCTCTTGCAAGACACTGTGAGGAGTATTACAGCATCTCTTAGGTAAAGTTGCTCAACTTTCCTCGGACCTGGATTCAAGGCTGAGTAGGCTTGGAAGTGGCTGAGACACAGCTAGCTCTGTTAACTGGGATGAATTTTATCCTATTGAACCTGAGGAATTGGATAGGGTTCTTATGGCTATGAAATCAGCTGTCCATCTTCTTGCCTGGATGGTTAAATCCTCTCGGGAGTATCATATGATAGGCTCCAAAGAGTGATTAATGCCTATTTATGGGAGGGAGTAGTACTGCCTGCCTTGAAAGAGGCAATGGACCCTTGGACCCAAGAGTGTTAAGACAGTTTTTATCCAGTTTCTAACCTTCCCTTCTCAGATGCTGAGATAGTGGTTGGTGGTTAGCTATAGAGGGTCCTGGATGAAGCTGATTATCTGGACATCTTTCATGCTGAGGAATGGCATTGGTTTCTCTTGTAGATTTTATTTGTTTGTTTGTTTGTTTGTTTGTTTGTTTATTTATAGATGGATTTTGGAGAGGTTGGAATAGGGGCCTTTCTGGATCTCTCAGTGGCTTTTCATATCATCAATCACTATATCCTTCTGGGCTGACTTTGAGAGTAGGGGATGAGAGGGCCTCTTTTGCAACGGTTCTTTCTCTGAGGCTGGTCCTAGTGGACTGGCTGCCAGTTTCCTCCTAGGTGCAATTCAGAGTACTGGTTATTATCTTTAAATTGCTACATGACATGAGACATCTTCTCATCCCACCAGATATGAGATACGGTAGGCAAATTTCTGGTTCCCCCCTTAAAAGCTGCAATCTTTTGGGAGCTACTAAGCATGCCTTATCCATGGCAGCTCATGCCCCATGGAATACCCTTCCTCCTAAGATCAGGTAGGTCTTTATTCTTTTACTTTCAGAAAAGCACTTAAGACTTGGCTTTTCCCCAAGCGCTAGTATAAGGTGATATTGGCACATCTCTTAAACAGCAAAGTACTTTTCATCCTCATCCAAAGCTGACAGAGAAGTGGTCCCTAGATTGTTCCATTGAGCAAACAGACCCTTTCCTTTCTTTGCCTCTTAAGAATGATTTACAGGGCATGTGTCTTTCGCTCTTATCTAATCATGTCTGTTGTTGGATAAAAATATCTTCTCAAGCACTAATATACATGCCAAAAGAAGTATATAAAATCTGAGTGCTATTTCTATCCATGTTGTAATCCATGTTGTAAGCTGCTCAGAGTCCTTCGGGAATTGGGCAGCATAAAAATGTAATAAATAAATAAATAAAAACATTCCTTCTTACATGGATAGATGCCTAGCTGTGCCAGTTTGACATACATTATTGTGATGAAGGGTTTAAGAGCATCCTAAGTGGATATTATTAAAGGCCCAACACAAACATACAGTCAGGAGTTTTCAAATGGTTTCAGGCCAAAAACCCTACTTATTAAAAGTAATTAAAAGAATTCTGGGACTCCTGATTAAAGACAAAGCTCTAATAATAGAAAATCAGTCACACTTCCAATGGTAAACTCAATCTCTCCGCATTTGTCTCTCATAGACCCCTATCAGATTCTCATGGAAACTTAAAGTTCCAAGGAAAACATAAATAAAAATAAATAAAATAAAATAAGAAAATAAAAACCTGCAATAAGACACTACATATCTGGGGAAATGCTTGACCTATCACTTAGCAGCCAAGTAATTGCCCATAAGAAAATCATGAACTGAACATAGACAGTGTAATATCATTCCTATTTTTCAAGAACAATCTAGTTCCTCTAATTTTTCAGGTAAACTAGCTACTGATTAATCTTATACTTAACATATGTGTATAATCTGGGAAATTGGGTAGCATTACTATATTTCGTAGTTGCAGTTTTTACTTATTATGTAGAAAAGTCCTTTTAGGCCTTCATCATTTTGCTTCATTGACTGACCCTGAGTTTTATATGAAAACGGGGGAAAATAACCGCCTTCATTCACTATCTCAGTGTCAAACCTACTATATAATTTTCTTGCTTTCTTTACTTGCATCTTCTAACCACTCAATGTGTTTTCTTCTCTGCCTTTCTTTATTTCCCCTACTTTTGAGCTACTGAGTGTCTTGGGTTTAAAACATATATATGTTTTATTATATGCTGAAAGGTCTCTGCAAGTGTCTGAAATATGGAAGGAAACTTCTTGAATGGCCATTATACTATTTTCTAGGAACCACTAGAGGGCACCACAGTATCAGTATGTTACACATCTTATTTGGTGCTGAAAATGACTGGGAAGGTGTTTAGTCTATTGTAGTAGACATCTTAAATTATTTGCTTCAGTTATTCTACTGCAGGTAAGTTATCAATGTGGCACAATAGAGGATATTTTTTCTCACATACTATCTGGCAAACATGGCTGGATGGAGTCACTGAAACAGTCGGTGTGAGCTTAAATGGACTCCGGGGGATGTTAAGAAGACAGGAAGGCCTAGAGGAACATTGTCCATGGGGTCGCAATGGGTCGGACACAACTTCACAACTAACAACATCTGGCAAAGATAATCCCTTTATCAAACACAGATAAAATATAAGGAACTGAAACATGACACTTTTAGAATCATAATAAACAATGAAGCACTATTTTGAAACAGTTCAAGAGGGTGCCAGTTGTTCATTGTTAGTGTATATTTGCTATTATGCCTGATGTTGGTACTTCTCACAGAAACATTAACAGCAAAATAGCCCCCAGGTTGAGGTCTATTCACATACCATGGGACTTGGGAATCATCTCTGCTTTTCTGGAGCCCTAGTTCAGTGCAACTTCAGCAGGATTGTGAAAAATTTTAAGAGGTGGTTCTTCCTGAAGCTCATCAGAATGCTACCTTTTCCTTATTATTGCCAAGAAAATCCAGGCTGCCCAGTAATATTGAAAAACGAAACATGAGTTTTTGTTACAGCAGCTTCATGAACCAGTTCATCAAGCTGCTAGTCAAAATATAGCAGAAAACTGAAAATTAAGCAGTATAAAACATCAGTTATCCCATCTTCACTTTAGCAATTGTATTCATTTCTGTTTTTATTTGATAGCAGAGAGAGGAGCGGAGGTGGGGGGGGGGAGAGAGAGAATATTAAAATATTTCAATCCTATAGTTAGTAATTTTTTGTAATATATGTTCATTAGGCCCAACTATTATTCCTTTGCCCCCTTCATCTAATATTTTGCTACAATGCATAGATGATATTTTAAAACAACTATATATGGCTATTGTTCTCCAAAATGAGCAGGGTAAATGTACAAATATCAAATGGACAGGGTGAAATATACAATGTAAATTATATTTTCTACCCATCTGTAACAAGGGTGTTATTTTCCTCTGACAGTATCAGGGGACCAGAGTTTCCAGGACTCTCAGCCACTCTGGTCAAGTAAAAAAATGTTCTTAGATATTCAGATTGATACTACTACCTGTTTATTTCATAACACATTTATTGTTAAATGATAGGAAAAAATAGGTTAACTAAAAGCAGGTGTTCATTATTACGGTTGTTTATTATGGAAATTCATTAACTTTTCTGCTAATTAGTTATTCTTTCTTCCGTCAGAAGTACCACAAACATTTCTAACAGGTTAATAGAAGAAAATTAATCATTTATTTACTGTTTTAAAGATGTTACATCTTCTTTTATTTGTGGAAAAAGTGCTAATAGTAACAAACAAAAATTAGAGAGTATAATGTGCATGTTATTGTTAAATTAGTTGTAAGAAACATAGTACTAATGGTATGTCACATTTTAGTATAATTATTATTTTAAAAAGCTTAGTTGGAAAAACCTGTTCTTGAAGGATTTAATATTGGTATCAAGACTGGTAAATGGAAACACAGCTAAGACTGAAGTTGGTAAATCTAAGCATGGTTTAATGCATTAGAAAAACCCATTTTTTTTTTGTTAGACATGATATGACAGGATATCAAACTCTGCAGTGATATTCTTGTAAGCAAGTATTTATTTATTTACAGAACTTATATGGCTGTTTATCTATGATAGTTCTAGGTGCCTCACAATAATCCATAAAAATGCAGTTAAAAACAAATTGGTGCCAGACCAAACAGTCTCCCAGCTGAATCCCTTGTCCTAGCGCAGGGGTGTCAAACTGGAGGCACGTGGGCCGGATGTGTCACACGCAGGCCATGGCCACTCCAGCTCCACAAAGAGAAAAAACATCATAAAACATCACATGACAGCAACGTGATGCCGTGAGTTTGACATCCATATGCTAGCCTAATGCTTGAAGAAAGCCAGGTTTCTTTATGGCTCTCTGGAAGCCATGATAGGGATCCCTTGTATCTCAGATGAGAGGCTGTTTCAAAGCCAGGTAAGCCACTGAAAGGCATATTTCTGAGCTTCCATAAGTTGGCAACATTGAAGGGAGCACGCCCACCCATCTAACCCAATAAGGTAGGCAGACATTTTCAGGAAGAGGCAATCCTACACATAATCAGGGTTTCTGCCATGTAAGGCTTTAATTGCCACTTGGATTGCCCAGCAAGTGACTAGAAGCAAGTGCAACTTACTTTGGTGAAGTACAAGGCTTTCAAACTGTATGTGCCACAGCTTTCTGGGCCAGTTGTAACTGCCTAATGTTTTCCAAGGACAGCCCGATATAGAGCACGTTTCAGTAATCCAAATGGGAGGCGATTAAAACATGGATGATTGTGAGCAAGGCCATCATTTTGATGACCCCCTTAAACCTCAGTTATAAAGGGATTCTTAGATCAGTGGGTTTCACACAATGTTCTGCTGAAAATAGAAACATGTTGGAAATGTGTTAAAAAATTAGCATGTAATTTTAGATTGTAAGCAGTTAATAAGGACTTGCCATAGTACTCTTTGTACTCCTTATCTTCCCTGTTGATGTACAAACAAAGGGAACGTCTGATGTGTTCAAACATATCCTGCCAATTCACATGGGAAATGGGCTACCACAACAGGTCTGTCCTACGCTCTGGATCATAAACCCACACAAGCAAGACATACATAAATGATACAGAAGAGTCATAATTCAAAATATAGAGAAGATATACTGTGCTTGCCTAGCCTCAATGCATCTTCTGCCATGCAGAAAGGCTTTGGGAATATAAAACAATGCAGAAAGATGTCCTTAAATGTGAGATCAATGAAAAAAAAAGGCTTCCTGGATTAAATGGAAGAATGGGGGGAAAAGTCACATAGCTCAATCTACAGATTAAGGCAGTACAGAATGGTAGGGACATTTTATTTCCTTTTGGCACAAATCCTTCTAAATTTCAGGGAGACTGTCCTTAAATGGCCATGGAAATTGCTTGTACAAGCAATGAATTTGAAGGGGTGCATTTCTGAACCAGCAAGCAATTTTAGGCCTTGATACTAGAGGCTGAATCAGCACTCTGTGAGTTTAGCATGCAATTATTTTTCCCCCAATTTCCTGCCACCTGGGACATTCTAATGATATCGGCCATAAATGTCACCTTTTGTATCATGAGGCATTCAGTGGGTTTATTTATTTAATTCTGTAGACACGTTTCCCAAAATAAACGTTGATCTAAATATAACTACTCTGTGGTGGAGGTGTGGGGGGGCATTCATTACTGCTGCTGGCTTGTCAGCAGAATCTGAGACTACTCAAAGGATGTATAAACATTACAATTTCTATGTTTCTTGTTACTTCTAGAACTGAGTAACTTAATTCATACTGGACTTTTGTGAATAGTAACTTTTTTTAAAAAAGCCAGATCGCCCAAATCCTTTCCAGGGTAGCAGTGTGAAATGTGTCATTCGAGTTTTGTTTTTGCACATTGAATCAGGATTCACGGTAATGATGAACTAATTTGAAATATCTCCACAGGTAAAGATTGATTATTCAGTGGCAGTACATAAAAGTTGCCTGCCGAAAATCCCAAGTTCACTGTTGGGTGTCTACATTTAAATGAAGACAAGTAATAAGACTTGTAGAGAACTTTACAGCAGGGTTCCCTAGTTTACTACTCTCCAAACACCTGGCAACTGCCATTCTTAAACATTTGTGGCCAAAGTAGTGAGTTTTGGTTCACACATTCCCAGAAAGGCCTGAGCTAGAGAAGAATGGTCTAGATCAGTGTTCTCAACCCTAGCCATTTTGAAACATGTAGACTCCAATTCCCAGAATTCCCTAGGAGGCAACATGCTGGCAGCAGAATAATGGGGGCCAAATTCCATATGTGTTCACATTGACAGGATTAAGAAGTACTGGTCTAGAGAGCCATTATTTCCTAATTGTACTACATGGGCCATTGCACAGAGGAGTGTAAATGACTTTTTGCATTCATGGCTTATTATAATGGTGAGTTCTTTTTGGACTAAATGTCTTTTTTTGTTTTGGTCAAACCAAGATTGTTCCTTTCTACAAGATTAGACTATTCATGTTTAATGTTTAAACAACATTAATAATAACAGCATAATAGTATTAAAAGTGCAAATGATTGAAGGACTATATGTATTTGAAAGAAAGAATAGTTTCACTTTAAAATGATTTCTCAAGAAAAAGATAACCAAACAGAAAAATATCATCTGCTATTATTAATAGATTTTCAGCTAACAAACATATGAGTTCCCCATTGGAGGAAGAGAGGCGGGGTATAAATCGAATAAATAAATAAATATTGCTCCCTTTTTATTAGGAGTTATTGAGGAAGGGAGGAAGGGAGGCAGGGAGGAGATTAACAAACTTTTCAGGTAAATGCAGTTTTAAATCCATTTTTGCATAATTTTAATCTTAGCACATAAATCTTCAGCAGCATAAATATATAGACACATACATACGCACTATTATTTTTTTGAAAGTGATATTCATATCACTGACAAAACAAGCAGATTTAATCATATTACTCTAAAGCAATTTTTTTCTGCATCTCTGTTGAAAAAGGATTCATTCAACTGCGGATGAATCAGTTCACACTCTACGTTTATTCTGCAGATGAAGAAATTGTTGCAGTGTGTATCTGCGGGTTTATATAATACCTGGACCAGGCAATTGAGACTCCTTTTCATTGTACATTGTTTATAAAGTAATGTTTGGGAAGTAGTAATTAAAACAGTAACTCTCTTCATTGAAGAGCCACATGTGTCACTTGCCATGGGAACAGGAATGACTATCATCTATATTAGCCAGATGTAACCTATAATAGGACTTCAAATCCAAGAATTCTTTTGAATCTATATCTATAAACTCTAGATTCATACATTGCACTAACTCAAGGACCTGTTGTGTATTCAGAAATGTTCCATGAAGAAAAACATCTTGAAAGACCTGACTTAAGAATCATTTATATATCAAAATTTTGATTTTGACATCCTGTATGTTTAGGATGGTGGCTCAGTGGGTAAGACGCTGAGCTTGTTGATCAGAAAAGTTGGCAGTTTTGCAGTTTGAATCCCTAATGCTGCATAATGAGCTCCCATTACTTGTCCCAGCTTCTGCCAACTTAGCAGTTTGAAAGCATGTAAAAATGCAAGTAGAAAAATAGGGACCACCTTTAGTGGGAAGGTAACAGCCTTCTGTATGCCTTTGGCGTATAGTCATGCTGGTCACATGACCACAGAGACGTCTTTGAACAGCACTGGCTCTTCAGCTTTGAACCTGCCATGAGCACCGCCCCTAGAGTCAGGAACCGAGTAGCATGTATGTGTCAGGGGAACCTTTACCTTTATGTTTAGGACAAATCAAAATGTATTAAATCTTTCTCTTGGAATTGCTATGACTTTCATAGCAATAACCAATGCCAGCTCAAGTAGTTAAGATCATGGATTTAAGAATCTTGAGGTATGAAAAGCATTGTTTTCTCTGACAAGGATTGGGGCAGGCACGGAGTACAAAAAGTGCAACGTATCTCAAAACTGCTAGTTTCTCCAAACACATATATGCCTGATGTGCTTTCCTTCTGTTGATGAAATAGAAGTGGTCTTTATCAACTGTGCCTTATCGTTTGAATGTCTATATTGCTATTCTTTTTGTTAGCTTGTTTTTTTTTCCTACTTAGGAGAACATATTACCAGCCTAAATATATGACATTAAGAACAACAACAGCAACTTGAAATCAGGCAATGAACATCCAGATTACTTTCCATTCTATTCTTAGTGTTAGTTTGGGCAAATGAGATGTGTTTGTTATGCTTTTTCAACTAGTTTATCCATACTTGGGACTTTCTGCATTATTATCACAAATAGCCAGGTGACCTTCTGATGATAGGATGGAAAATATTGTCTTACAGTATGAAAAGCAACAATTTTCCAGTGGGAAGGACTGTTAATGGCCTTTCTGAGCTGGAATGCTAAAGAGTACTACTGCATTTATAAATGAGGTTGTTAAAACCCATCAGATTAATGGAAACTTGTTATCACCCCTCTTAAATAGTAACTGTACTGAATAACCTCCCAGGGTTTTTTCCCTAGCTTTTTTTCAGCTCTCAATACTGATAATTTCGTCTAGTCATCTGCCTCCTTCTGTAAATCTTCAGAGATCGCATGGCCAATTTGCTATCTTGCCTTGCAGTTTCTTGGTGTTTCAGGTATTTCACATTCAGTATGTCATCATCAGCCATATTAAACAAAGCAGAAATAGGTGAGTTTTACGCATAATGAAAATGATCTCAGAAACAATATGGTATCTCCTGGTAGAACAGGAAATTTCAATTTGTAGACAGCACGGCTTAGAAGTAGTATGTTAACACAATGTAAGACCTGTGTTTCAGTTGGAAAAAGGGAGGGGGGTTGGTTTTTAATCTTGCATAATGTGTGAACAAGTATATTATGTTTTTTTTTCTACAAATCATAGTTTAAAACTTTAATATTATTTTAAACTTGGTCAGTTGTTTGATTCACATATTATGCTGTTTTCTTTTAACTATAACTGGCTGAACAAACCATAGTGAACCGTGTTATTGAACCGAAGCCATAAACACAGTTTTGTAAATGGTATGGACTGGCTTCTCATATTACATGAAGCCAAAAACAAAGAAAATGTGTAAGAGGTAACTCTACTAGTAGCCCCCATCATTATTCTCCTCCTCTTCCTCCTCTTTCTTCATCATCATGGTTGTCATCATCATCATCAGCATCACAATTATGAAATGGATACAGTTGTTGGAAAGATCACAGAAACATAGAATGTAAGGGCTGGATAGGACTTGGGAGATCTACTAATACAGTATGCCTAATAGATAGATGGCCATCCAGTCTTTGTAGGAACAATAGTGACACTTGAGTTCTTTAAATAACATTGTTACTTAAGTAACATTGTCCTGTTTCTGTCAGCCTTACCAGTAGATCAGACAGGAAAAATGAGGGATGGTCCCTTTTGCTCCATCCAAAATGCAGCTGTGGGCTATGCCTTCTTTTACCTGATTATTCCCAGGGTGGCCTGCTGGGGCTCACGGGTTCGGGAGAACCTCTTGCTCAGAGTCTGCCCAGTTCAGAGAACCCCCAGATCCCACTCCTGGCTGGCTCCTCCCACCCCCCCTCCCCTTCCAGGAGTCTCAACGTGGCCCATTTTGGATCCCAGGTAAAACCAGGGCCCGCATAGTGGCTCGGGGAGGGTGAAAAATGTGCCTCCCAGAAATTCCGGAAGTCTGGAAACGGGCCCATTTCTGGCTTCAGGAGGAGCTCCAAAGCCCAGGGGAGGCCGTTTTTGCCCTTCCAGAGGCTCCAAGAGAGCCCAGGGAGGATGAAAATGCCCCCCTCCCTGATGTGGTGCAGGAGGCTGACTAGGCTACGCCCATCATGGCCACACCTACCCAACAACTGGGCAGACAATCCCTTGCTAAAATTTTTGCAGCCCACCCCTTGGCAGCATCTCTTTGCCCTATCTCCCAGGGTCTTTTCCACATAACATTACAATTCCTTTATTATGTTTTCTGATTCTTCCTTTTCTCCACCATCTGGACTTGAGATAACAAAATAGTGAGCATGGGAGACTTAGTCTGACCTCTTAGAAAGACTGTTAAATGTTAAATGTTTCAATGTTAGGCATTGAAAGCTCTGCCTTTGCTGTAGATGGATCACAGACAGTTCTTCTGCAGCATGACCTTGTCTTTTGAAATGAAGACATCGTGACATAGCTGAAACATTACTGAAAAATGATACCTTATCTAATGATGACTAGATAACATATCTTTAGGGATCTGAAATGTATTCAGTTGAAGTGGAAAAGTAATGGCCATGTGCCCACTCTATCTGAATCCTGCCAATTGTTGTGACTGAGTTGTTTAAAAATGTTGCAGTGGTGCCTCTTCTATCAATTCTATCTCATCACACATTCTTTGATTCCTTCTGATTAGATGAAGATGTTTCGGGATGCGAAGCTGGATCCCCAGCACATCCTGTAGATGGCAGATTGTTGTGTTTTAAACATTGCCTGGCTATGTTAAAAGAAAAGATACAGGGACGATATTTTAGGGAAAGATGAACCAATATGTCTGTTTTGTATCATTCCATCCCATTTGGAGAAGGATTTACAAATGTTGGTAATTTCTTATTTTTTTAAAAAAACAAAACAGTATGTAATTTGTTCCTCTGTGCTGAACTCCTATGTTACATAAAGAAGACCCAAGGAAGTATGGATTTAAAATGTCAGGATTCGAAGAAATGGCATTAACAATACAACAAACAATACACTTGTTTGATCAGAGAGCAAACAACAAAAATATAATGCAGGATACATACTTGAGAAATGCTAATTGAACTGATTGTTGGATCTCACTTGTAGTGGGGCTATTCTAAACACACCCATTAAAATTATCTATGAGAAGTTGCAGCTTATGAAAACGTAAGAGTTTATTAATCAAGGACTATCCATTGCTGTATGAAAACTACATTTTTGGAAAGATATGTGTCATGAAGAATTAATCATGTCCTGTATATGGAAAATATAGTTTATAAGTGTTAGATTGGTTAGATACATTAACTTTTACATAAAATGGGCAAGCAAAAGAAAAGAAATCCAGATGCTTAGGGAGGAGCATGTAGGAGGCATTTTGAACAATAGCACTTGCTTCCATAAAATGTAAAAGTAATACTGAATCAGAAGAAAGTTGAAACACTTATTTGGCAAATAATATTTTGCTTCTGGATTAAAAATATTAAAGGAAGTTGCTATTTTTATTAAATCAAATAATTGATGTTAGACTGTCCAAAAATAATAATTAAAATTAAAAGTAGCATCTTTTCCAACTGACAGTTTTATTGAAAACACAAAACTTTCATGAGCTACAGAAGCAAACAATGGCTAGACTGATGAAGAACTTAATGTAGGATTAAATTAGATTAGATTAGATTAAAATAAATTAGGACTTCTTTCTAGCCCTAGACACCAAAAGTAATAACGGAAAATTGTTTGATGAGTAATGCCAGGTGTCTGTGCTGCTGTGATAAAAAATATTTTTAAATAAACCTGCCAGGAAAGTTCTTAATTAATTAAATATTATTCTTTGTAACCACATCAGAACTGAACACTTACCAGTAACCTTTAGAAAGATTAAGTGATGTAGCGAACCACATATTAAATATGTAATAGAAAAAACAACACCGATTCCCAGCTGTCCACAATATATTTAATTTCATCTCACTAAAAATTATCATCCTGCCAACTTTTCCACCTCAAGGAAACAAGTGTGCTACTAAGAATTTTCCCTTTATTTTCAAAACACAGGAGAGAGAAGAGCAGGAGTCCTGACACTGAATGAATCTCTGGTTTTTCTTCTATTTTAGAGAATGTTCTGAATTTGTTTGACAGAACACTCTTCGAAATTGACCAAATCACAACTTGCTCTTGACCAGAGAGAAATTCCAAAGAGCTTTGTTTTGATACCAGTCATGAAATGTGATAGTATAAATATTTCTTAAGAAATATAACCTATCAAATCTAACAGTTTATCTCCAAGATCTTATTCACAGGTTTGAAGACTGAAATCTATACACAGATATATACATACACAGATATATACATTTAGTTAGAAATCCCCAATCAAATTGAAATAAGATCCTAGAATGTGCCGAAATGTCATAAAGGATAAGGGAGAGTCAGAATATTATCAATGCTGGAATTTGTGGTATGAATGGTTAAATGATAGAAGTAGAGTCTAGGAATTGAGAAGAGGAATTAGAAATAAGGAATATGGATTTAAAGATACTTAAGATATATGGGATATGAAATAACTAATAACTAATAGAAGGACAAAAACGATTTGTATAACCAACACAAAAATACGGATATAATTGCTGATTGTTTATGTCTTCATGTATGTACTTGTATTTGTATGGTTTGTTTTGTATTATATGTTAATTTATGTGGAAAATAAAAAAAACTTATTTAAAAAAAAAGAAATCCCCTGGAGAAGGAATCCATAATTAAAAAATCCTGATTTCAATTGTTTGTTAAGAAAATAAAAATGTCAAAAGGTACATATGATGTAATTCATGATCAGCACAATGACTCAGTGCCTAGGATGCTAGACTTCTCAATTGGAAAGCTGACATTCCAGGTTCGAGACCTAAGCACTGCATGACAGGGTGACCTTCTATTACGCCTCCATTTTGGAGTGACATTTTAAGAATATGTTTAACCATCTGCAGAACTTAAGATATTAGTTTGCCTCTTAAAATCTCATATGTCTGAAAATGCAAATAAATTATGTTTCTGACACCATACAGTGTGAGGTCTAAAAAGTGGTATTTGTAGGCCACATTTAGCCTACTTGTATTCTTAGGCCTATTGTTTAGTGAATATGAGGACAATGCCATAGAATTAACGTTTTCAATGGGCTTTAAAATATTTATGCTCTTGGCATTAATATCTTCTCCTTTGGAACATGCAAAATAGAAAATACATAATTGTATATGTATATATACATACATATACATACATACATTCATATACATGTTTTGCATTAAATGTATATATTTTTCTACTTTCAATATAAATGCAAAGTTACATGATAAGCATTAGAAAAGAATTGTGCTTATTGACTTCAAAAAGTAAATTAGTATAAATTGTCAGAGGTTTTGATCGTTTATAATGCTAATGAGGAGAGGCAGCTGCAATATAGAGGCAGCTGCATTCCCCTTTGACGGGGAAATGAGGCGGGGTATAAATCAATCAAACAAACAAACAAACAAATAAATAAATAAAAGCATCATTGTCTTAATTGTAATAGAACAATGGCTGAAGTCTTCATACTATGACTGAAATTTGGATTATGATCTAAATATGATTTAAAAAAGGCTACAGAATAAGTTAATGATGCTGTGAGAATAATGCCCTGCCACACAGAAAGCAAGTCAGAAAACTGAGGGAATATCAGTGAGAACTATTTCCACCTGGATCATGGTGCATGATCACTGCTATTGTACTCATTATTTCAAAATATGAGGAACACCTGCAATAGGTGTCAGGGATTTCTTTTTTTAAAAGTGAGGAGTAATGGAGGGGAGGGAACATGACAAAATACATTCTAAGATGCTTTGTAAATACAATTTCCAGAATTGTTAGTTGGCCTAGGATCTTTGGAACTGGTAAGCTTTGCAAGAACATTGTGGGAAGCAAAATCAAAATCAGTTATGTACGTTTTATAGTCATGTGTCTGTTTGTAGTTTTAATTGTGCTTTTGTTCCATAGTAGTTTGAGGATATAAATATTGTGATAGTCACCTCATTTATAATAAGATGGAATACTTTCAACAGTTCTTATAAACTTGACTCCCTGGGGAAATCAGTGTTGTATATAGTATAGCTAGAAAGGCAATATTGGCAGGTATTGCATATAATCCAGTGTCCAAGGCTGTTGTTGTCAATCTGAAAATATGTCATGATGTATCACTATTTAAGAGAAAATGAGTCTCTGGGGATGCTTTCCCAGCCAGAGGAAAGTACGTTGTGAATGAAAAATATCCCCCCCCCCACCAAACTAGCTGAGCCACTGCTCTATTTGCTGAAAGCTGGTAAATGCCCCTTTCCAACATATTACTCACTCTACCATTTCTCCGAGGGAGGACAGTTTAAATGGGTGTTTAAGTTTGCACTGTTTAGTTGCATAAATTTGTGCTAGAGAAAAAATGTGGAGCTTTTCTCCTCAGCCTAGCTTCCCATTTGCACCAGTGGTCACCAGTTCAATCAAAGGTATCTGAATTTCAAAATCTCTGCATTGTTTGAGGCCAATTTTCTCACTTAGGTGCCTTCTATTTAATTTTCTTACCTATTTTTGTTTATTTGTGGATCTTGTGCTATTGTTCTCTTGATACTCAGAATTGCCTTTGGAAAATTTTAAAGTGTTCCTATATTTTATTAGCTATGTGGTGTAGGGCTTTTTTCCCTGCCAAACAAAGCCATAAACTTTATGTTACTTAAAGTATGTGACAGAGTGATATGCTGGGTTAATATTTTCCTAGGGGAAATTATTGTCATGTATTAAGGTTATAGATTGTGGCTCAAAGTTTATGGAAAGAAGAGAGAGGAGAACTGGTTTCAGACTGAAAGTATGATGTGATTTTGGCAGTACAGTAGAACCTAGGTTCATGAATGTTTCCATTTGTGATCAAATCGGTTCACGAGCTAAAAAGCCACCCGAGTTTTTAATCGATTGATGACTCAAAATTCAGTTGGAGGACAAAAACAGTGCAGAAAGATTCCTTTCTGCTCCATTTTCCCTTCCGTGCATGCGCAGAATTGTCTGCACGTGTGCAGTGAGTGTTGCTTCAGAACGTGACCAAATCAGTTCGTGACCGCAGTCCGGGAATGGATTGCGGTCACAAACTGAGGTTCTATTGTACATGTTTCTATAGAAGTTAGAGAAGTAGCACTCACCACAAATACCTTTCTCTTCCTCATTTGAGTTTTTATTAGAGTGCAATTTGATAATTGTGAATATTTGATTATCTTGTTCAAGAATGCACTTGTGGAGAATAATTCCTTTGTCTGAACATCATAATTTTAAAAATACAATACAAATTTGTAAATTTTACATACAGGTAGAGTAATATAAAATTATCCAGGGAGCCATACAGTTTTAAAACATAGAATTAAATAACCTTATTAAACTGATATAATTTAGAAAATTATTTCATTTCTTCATTAGGAAGTCTCTAAGGATACTTGCAGTTATATTTTAGAAACAAAATACGTTTCCTTCTATAGGCCTAAACCAGTATTTCTTTACGACAGGAATTTTATGATGTGTGTGGACTTCAACTTGGTCACTTAGGGAATATGGGTGGTGTAGAAATGTAATGAATGAATGAATTAATTAATGGCCATTGTGACAGAGAAATGCTGCAAATTAAAGTCCATACATCTGAAAACTGTTGAGATTGAGAAATATTAGCCTAAACCAGTGGTTCACTAAAAAAAAAGTTCACTCAATCAATTCCAACTTCTTGTGAAAGGAGATCTTGCACGGTTTTTCAATCATGTGCTTCCTGCAGAGCTGCAGGTATTGGGATGCTCCGCTTCCGCACCTGCCAGCTGGTCTTCGATGCACTGCCCCTGCGTTAGTTGGCTCTGGATGTCAGATTCCCACCACCCAGCACCAGTTCATCGGTTCCTTCCCCTTGAGGGGGAAGAAAGAGGGAGGGAGGGAAAGAGAGACGGGGGGAAGCAGAAGAGAGAGGGGGGAGGGAAACACACACACAAAGAGAAAAACAGGCAGAGGGAGGGAAAGAGAGAGGGGGAAAGAGAGAGACAGAGGAGAGAAGGAGAGAGAGAGAGAGAGAGAGAGAGATAGAAAGGGGAAGACAGGAAGGCTGAGTCAACCTTGAGCTGGTCACGATCGAACTGTTGACACTGTGTCACCACAGCAAGTTGCAGGAGCAACATTTTTGCCCGTATGTAAGTACATGCAGGGGTGGGCTCCAAAAATTTTAGCAATGGGTTCTCTCTCTGCCTGATTGCTGGGTGGATGTGGCCTAGTCAGCCTCCTGCCCCATGGCCACTTTCCCCAGGTTCTGGAGCCTTTCCTCAAGTCTCTGGGAGGGTGAAAACGGCCTCCTCCGGACTACTGAGGCCCTCTGGAGACCGGAAACGGGCCCATTTTCAGTCTTCTGGAACTTCCAGGAGGCCCATTTTTTACCCTCCCAGAGCCTCCACATGGGCCCTGTACTTACCTGGCATCCAAAATGGGTGACATGGAGACTACTGGGAGGGGCAAGATGGGATAGGTGGGGCCAGCCTGGGGTGGGATTTATAGGCTTGCCAAACTGGGCAAACTCTTAGCTACAGGATCACCTGAACCCGTGGGAACCTGTAGCAGCCCATCCTTGAGTACATGTATTTAGGGAAAAGTCATTAAGATTTCTGTTTTAGGCAGCTGTTCCAGGTCTATAATGCTACAAGTGCTTTCCAATCTAACATGAAAAGTTACATATATTTTGTATTTCTTACTGTATGGTGTAGTTGAAACAGGTCAAACTCTCAGAATCTACCAAATGCATTACTGGTATTAAATCCTGAACCACTGAATCATTATTGATAAGTTTGTTTCTTCCGGGATAGAAAGAGATCGAAGGTCCTGTGACTGTACTTGAGGAAGAGCCTCGGTGGCGCAGTGGTTAAATGCAGCACTGCAGTCTCTGCTGACTTGTTCAGCAGGTTGTCAGATCGAA
>JANHGC010002222.1:0-11359 GCA_027560395.1 Boaedon fuliginosus | reverse complement strand
TGTTGCCGCCTCGAGTTCCCCTTTCGGGTGAAGAGAGGCGGGGTATAAATCCAATAAAATAAAAAATAAAATAAATAAATGTTTCATTTCCTTAGGCAAACCTTTATTATTTGAAATTTAGAATGATCTTTTTTTCTGAAACTTTTCAAAGCAGGAACTTTTATTTTTTGCAGATATATACATTATGTGTTCGACCTTGGAAATGGACCTAATGTAATCAAGGGCAATAGTGATCGCCCACTGAATGACAACCAGTGGCACAATGTAGTTATCACCAGAGACAACAGCAACACCCATAGCCTAAAAGTGGATACCAGGGTTGTTACTCAGGTCATCAATGGTGCCAAAAACCTTGACCTTAAGGGTAAGTAATTGGATCAATTTTGAACTGATTCATCCATGCACGATAATAATTATTCCTAATACCATATCCAAAAGCTGAATGTGGGAAATACTGAAATGGCATATAATTATAAATACCTGGTATTTTCAATTATAAGGAGATCATGGGTTGGGGAATTCTATTCTGTAGAAAGCAGTTAGACTTTAAAGTTCCCCTTGACTGGGGAAGCGAGGCGGGTTATAAATTTAATAAATAGAAATAAGTAAATAAAATAAAAAGGTATTCCACTGGATAGATGAACTTATTTCTTAAGAACTTTATATATGGCATTGTAGGATTGAAAAGGCCCATTTACATTTTCAAATCCAACCCCTAAGTCCGGAGTCCAGATTAAACCTTCCCAACAGGTAGTTGTCTCACTGCTGCTCCACCTGAACATAACCAAGTGAAGGGAAGCCTAGTACACAGCCTGTAACTGATTCAACTATAAAACAGCTTTTCTTCTTTTTATTTTTCCTCCCATTCATTCAGAATCTGTTTTCTTGTAAATTAAAATTATTGTTATGCACTGGAATGCTCTGGAATGATAGAGAACAGAACTTGGCCTTCTGAGTGACAAAGATACTCCCCTTAGTTCTATCTTCCCAATATAAAACTAAATATTCCTAATTCCTTGAATCAGATGCTAGTCCTTTCCCTCCTAAAGTATGGTGCCTAGAACTGACTATAAAACTTGGAGGCTGAATCATATAGAATGCAATGAAATTGTTACTGTTTGTAATTTGGGAACTATAATATTGTTGATGCAATGTATAAATGTAGCTGCTTATTTCTATATCACACAGTTGTTTATATTGCAAAGTTCTCTCCTATTAGCATTACCTAACTGTTTATCATTGGCAATAAGGTTTTTTAAGATGAAGTATAATGGAAAATAGCATGGCTCCCTGATTTCCTTGGCCTTTCCTTGTCTCCTATCTGTTTTCCTTTAGGTGACCTGTACATTGCTGGACTGGCTCAAGGAATGTATAGCAACCTCCCAAAGCTGGTAGCATCCAGAGATGGATTTCAGGGATGTCTAGCATCAGTGGACTTGAATGGGCGTCTACCAGATCTCATTAATGATGCACTGCACCGCAGCGGGCAGATTGAGCGGGGATGTGAAGGTATCGTTTATTTAAAGTGCAATTCCTTTTTGCTCAGTCCTCCCTCCCTCCTCGCTGTTTTATGCATTGCCATTCATTTTCTTCATAAACTCTCTTACTGATCTATCATCATTGTGACATCTCCCCATGCTATCCATATACATGCTCCGTATTTGTAATCATCTTGGATGTGCAACATGTGAAAGGAACGAGAGATGGTTCTATATGGCTTTCTTGTTTGATGTATTATATATCCCTATTACGAAATACATTATAAATAGCATGCACATCACTTGGCTGTTTTAGGTTATGTTTATTATTCTAATCACCTTAAATCAGAAACAAGAACGTAATAATAATAGATTTTATCCAAACCATATCAAATAAATAGCCGAAGAATGACTATAGAAATAATATAATGAGTAAGGATTTGCCAATATATAAACGATCTGGATCCTTAATCTGCAAATAAAATTGAGACCTTACATAATGATAAAATGTCTTTGATGTGTACTCCTGATATAAGATCTCAATTTCCTTTTCTGCAAGCTCTTGCTATTGTTAAGGCATAATAATCTTTTTGCTACCCAGTTGTGTCCTACAATTAAAGCTTTAGGTTGATTTCTATTAAAAGCATTCTTACTCATCAGCTGGCAATATTTTTGTATATATGAAGCAATTGGAGATGTTTATTCATAATCAGACAATAATTATAAGAAGCACAGCAAATATTATCTGAACATTTTTTTTCAGTTGAGTCATTTTTCACAGACAGAATTCTGTAAAAGTATCCGTACTCCTGAGACAATGCATAGTGGTCTTCATGAATTACTACATATTTCCCAGTTTCACTTAGGATTCTATAAATTAAAATTATAATTAATCAAATTCAAATTATAAATCTGCACATAGTAATAGTTTTATTAGGCTGGTGTAATATTTTATTTATTTAAATAATTTATATGACTACCATTCTCACAACAGTGATACTGGGTTGTGTATAAGGATTAAAACCAAAGAATTAAAAATAATAGCCCATGACATGCAAGGGAACTAATATCTTATAAAATCATAATCCACAATAAGCTTGCCCAACCTTTTATGTAACCACCTGGCCTGAATACCTGGAGAAACAGTCAGGTTTTTAGAGCCTTATGAAGAACTAATAGGGTTGGAGATACCTAGATCTCTGGCGGGATGTTATTAAGCACTACCCTAGAGAAGACATGGCTCCTAGATCAAGCAAGTTCACCTTCTTTGATAGAGGGGATATGTTGCATATTGTCTCGGCTAGTTCTAGTGAGCTGAGCAAAAACAATGGAAGAAAGGCAGCCCCACATATGTTCTGGATAACCTCCCATTTAGTCATCTAGTTCTATGAATTGATTGGTTAGTTGGCTGAATTCTCTATCAGTCTTTTATATTTTATATGACTTTGGAGTAAGCAACAATCTACTTTAGAACATCTTCTTTTGTACCATATTTTAATTTTTTGGGATGGAATGTGTGAAGAAATAATGCTCTGGAATAATGAGACTTTTGAAAGAATCAGGAACTTAGGAAGAAGGTAGGCAGAACATATCGATAAAGCAAATTAGATTAATTTAACATTCCCACAATGGCTGCTACTAAGACTCTCTCACCCTTTGTATTTGGAAGCCACTGATTTGGGGAAAAAATGTTAATATGTGGATATTTTTCCCTTCCTTTAATATCTTACAATAATTCTTTCTGTGAAAGATGGCTAGTGTCATCTGACAGCATTAATAGGACAGTTTTGTTTACTTGAAAAAAGTGAACGGAAACAACAAATTGATGGCATATTAAAGACAGTAAGCCTTTTCCCTACTAGAATCACCTTTATCAAAAGGATGAACTAGAGAGACATGCACAGTGGGAGAAACAGTGAACAAGTGGGAAAATGAAAGACAGATAATGCAAGGGGGTGATAATTCCATTATTGACAGTACCTATTTGCAAAGCAACTTTTGGATGATGGCACAAAGCCTTTTAGGGTAAGCTGTTTAATAACTCTGAGTTTAAAAAAAAGAAAACGCTGTGAGAAGTAGTAGTATTTACATACAGAATACAAAGGGGCTGTATTATCTGTAGCGCCTTGCATTTTTCTAAATCTGCTCCAACCAAATGAAGCAGATTTTAAGGGTATATTGGTGGGTAAGAGAATAGAAACTCATGGTACACATGGTTTTTTTTCTTCCATGTTATTAGACTCAGTCCTTCATTACAGAGTCCTCAGTAATAAGGTTATAAAAAGAAGTAAATAAATGAATAAATTTTGCCATTCTGTCAATGACTTCAAAACACATTCTTGAATAAGGAAATGTTAGAGATGATTGCAACACAAAGCATCCGTATCACAGTTAATTAAGAAGTCCAGTATTATCTTTTGTGGCTTGAACAAGATTCTTACTTTATTTTATATTAGTCATTTTAATTTATATATTAACTCACAAACACAATTATGATTGGGTTATCATCCAATTTCTGATTTCTGAAAAGGCATTTCTAATATAAGATAACTGTTAATACTTTCTGCATTTCACTTTCCTCTATTTTCCATCTCTTGTCAATGGCCAGTTATTTAATGAGTTATGAAATGGGTTATTTTCATTACTCATTAATACCCTTGATATACCCGAGCATAGGTTTTGTGCTATAAATTAATAATTAAGATACCACAAGGTAGAAGGTTTTTTCTTTTCTTTTTGGGACAGCTGGTTAGCTTAGCTACATCTTTATAAAAAAGAAAATAAATTGTGAATATGTGAGCCGTGAGCAATAATGGTTCTACTCCAATGTAGTATCTTGTGCACCTTATTTCGGTTGCTTTATATATATGAGACTTATATCTTATTTTACTTTCTTAGCTGCAATGTATCGTTTCCAATATAGAAAAGTGATGGTCAGATGTTTTGAGAGTTCTAAATCTAAATTTACCTTTACTGAGTTATTTGAACAAACTATTTTGATGCCATTCATATTTTCCCCCTCTTGGGCACTATGCTATTGCCATTCTACATAATACAAAGACAGCTGTGTTTCAGGCAAATATATCATATATGCAACATTTCAAAATGGAATTGTCTGATTATTCAGTTTGCTAGATTCAGAATTTCTACTACATATAGTTGCACAACTATCTTCTTAATTAACATCCATCCTTTTTAAGAAGGTTTTCAAGATACAACTTGGTGTAACTACCTAAGGCACCGATCTAGAAACTGAGAAATTATAAGTTCTAGTCCCACTATTTCTAAAGTCCCAGTCACTTTCTCTTAGTCCTAGGAAGCAGATAATGGTAAACCACTTCTGAAATCCTGCTAACAAAATTGCAGGAACTGGTCCAGGCAATCTCTAGATGTCAACAGTGACTCAAAGGCACGCACAAACATTCATTTTAAAAAGCAAATTGCTCATTCCACTAGAATCGGAAACATAGTAATGGAACACATTTATAAGATATCTGATTCAGTCTCTTGACATTTGCCGTTGAATTCCATACCTTCTTTTAATGACTTTGGAAAGCTATTATGCATCAGTACAGACTTGCATAAACTAATTGGACCCTTTGTAACTTTTACAACCATGTTCATTGAGCTAACTCTGACTCTTAAAAAATAAAAGGCAGAACTTATCCTATGTGCAAACAAGCAATAACTATATATAAAGTGTCAGCTTGTAAGAGATAATACACTGAAAGAGATAATTTGTTACATATATCTAGGATTGAGTTTTTAAGTGAAAATTTGGGACGTTCAATCCATAGCTGAGACCGTGATAGAACTGGATGCATGTTTATTGGGATTTGAAATAACTATTTTTGTGATCTTTGATGATGGCTAACATGAACTGTGGGCTGCTGCTCCCTTTCCTTCTTATAGGCTTGATCACTGCTTTCCAAGAAGCACACCCCCATAAATATATTTTAGCAAAGCTAAGGGTTTTGTTGAATCCAACTGTGAAGAATCCTAGGCTTAGCTAGTACTTATCACACAGCCCTCAGATCTTCAGCTTTGGAATGACATAATCAGCATGAGTGGAATTTAAGCCAAAAAGACTGTATCAAATCATATTTTCTAAACGTTAGTTATATATAAATCTGAGTACTTTCATTCATATAATGAGATTGCTTAACCAGAAAAGGTACACAGTGCTGGCTGGACTTCTTTAAATAAAAACAACTACATCAAAACCAGGACACTCACGTAACTTACAAAAATCAATTTTAATAGGAAACAAGGGGTCAAGATAAAGAATTATATTTATATTGGGTATTTTTGTAAAAAAAAGAACTTGTGTCTTTTTTTATTGACATGACTTCAAAATCAGTCATAAAATGAAAAACCAGACTGATATATAGTTGACTATCGTACATCTCCACATTAATCTCTGGGAACTTCTTCTCTAACTTATTTTGCCAACTAATAGGGAAAAAAACCCATATTCATCTATTATTAATCTGCAATAGTTTATGAAAAGATGGGATAAAGAGAGTGAATAAGAAAGAAAAAAAAATAAGAAACTAACATCTTCCAATTACCACTATGAAGTCTTAAATTCAGCATCCATGATGCTGTATGAATGTACTTGCAGAACATTAATATTTTAAAAATTAATTGTATTCTATTTATGCAGCCAAATATGATTCATTTTAAATATACTGTATATGTGAAATATCTAGATATCTTTTTGCATAATTTTCCACAATACATACATTTATTATCCACAAATTTTCCTATATACCAGTTTTCTTAAAGAATATAAGGTACATGCTGCGGTGTAATATAGTTTCTCAGATTATATGCAATTTTGAATGCAGCATCAACAAAATCCATTACAAAATTTACAGAAGTGCAAAAAGAGAATCACAATGCTCTGGTATAGATGTTTATTTGGGAAATGCTCATCATATTAGAATTCATATTTATATGAAAACCAATCTCATCTTATTGCCATCATTGTCTTTGGCGAGATAAATGAGTAAAATGAGCATTTTCCATTAATTATTCAGCCATTTCTTACTGAAGGACTTCATTGACAAGAATAATAGTACCTCTAAACAAAATGTTTAAAAAGATCTTTCTTCTCTTTAAAATTAGGAACAAAATTAGGTTCAATATGTCCCAGTTGATTTAATTAGATTAAATGTACTTTATATATCCCAAAACCTGATTTTACTGGCGGGTAACTATACAATTGGAGCCAGCAAGAGAAATTCATTCACAATAGGTGAGATTTAGCGGATGTAATACTAAACAATTGCAACTCTTAAACCACATATAAAGATAGTCCTTGGCTTATGACCACAATTAAGCCCCAGATTTTTATTGCTAAGCAAAGCAGTTGTGAAGTGATTTGTGCCTCATTTTCTGACCATTTTGCCACAGTTGTTAATCATGCAGTTGTTAAGTGAATCTGGCTTCCCTCATTGACTTTGCCTGTTGGAAGTTAGCTGGGAAAGTTATAAATGTTGATCACATATGACCTCAGGACAGAGCAACTATTATAAATACGTACCAGAAATAATTTTGGTTAACAGATACCAAGTAGCCTATCTTTACTTAAAAAAAAGACATATGCTAGTATCACAGAATTAGCCACTTCCTTTATGGGTTTCTCATCTCCTGTTTATTGCAATAATTAGAGTTTTTTAAAAACTGTAAATTAGTTTGAAGGCTCAATTATCCCGCTTCTATAACTTTGAGTAGTGCTAATGGTCAGAAAGTAGAAGAATTCCTTCAAGGGAGAAGAAGTTCTCTAAAATCTATTTAATGACTGTGGGATGATGAATAATTTTTTTAAAGAAAGCAAATGTATAAAGCATGAAGCTTTTTGAGTCAGAGTGAGGTACGCTGTGTTCAGTGTCTCCATAGAAGTAAATCACACTCTTTGCAAGTGATCTTACTATCAGGCAAGTGACATAGGTTTAAATGCTAATGGGTTAGAAGCTAAAGCAGAAATTTCCTTTGCAGTTTTAGCACCAGACCCAGTTGATGGTAGTCTGTGAGAATATCTATAACTGCATGGCTTGATTTTCTGAAAAAAAATTAAAATACATAATAAGAATGTGTTCCAAAAGTAAATAATTAGTATGCCTAATAAATCCTCCAGCAGAGCTGATGGGTCAGTGCTTTACCAGATTTGTTTCTTTCCCAACTATTGGATATAAATGTCCTTTTAGTTCCATTGAATGTTTATCAGATATTTTATTATTCTTAGCTTCCTTCTATTTCTGCAATATGGGAAAGAAACTCTGAACTCAGATTGATTCCAGAATAATGTATTGGAACAACTCGTTCCTGAAATATAAGTTTTTTTGACAGAGCGGTAGATACTTAACAAGTTAATGGAAGGATAATCTTGCCTTTGCTCCTTTTACTGGTTTATTAGCTGTATCTATCTTATGTATTACATCCTAAATCCTTATATCCTTATCTATCCTCCATCCTAAATATATCAAGTGCGCCTAACTTTAGAGGTCTCAGCAAAAGGAAATACATTTCCAATTCTTCCTTGAGATTTCTTATAAGTGCGTTTTCATAAACTGGGGAATCAGATCTCCCAACAAGTGACCGTTTTCTTATAACTCCATCAAACACACATGAGGCACATTGTATAGAAAAGTCTAAGTATTTCTTACCTCGTGGAAAACTTAATAAAACCAGTTCTAATATTAAATTTTAATAGTGACAGCAAGAGCATATAATAAACTTTCTTTACATTACCTGTAGAGATAGAAATAACACCTTGATTAGAGTTTTAAGGGTTTTGAAATTGTTTTAATATATGAGGAATTATTTTTGTACTGTTTTTATTGTTGTGAGACGCGCGGAATTCCTCCGGGAATTGGGCGGCCCATAAATTATATTAAAATAAATAAATAAAATAAAATAAAATAAAATATCTCCTGCTACCAGTTTTTCTCTGCTCATATAGTATTTGAACTATTTGCTTCATGGACCTCAACATATGTCTTTAGGTTATTATATTATATTATAATAATAAAATATAATATTGTTATTATATTATATGTGTTCCAGGAGATCTCTGGAACTCAACATTCCCAGAATAAGTTAACTCCATGCAGACTAATCTACTCCAGATCCAGTATTCATTACTAGAATGACAGACCATAATCTCTAGAAACACATCCCTGATGCCATCATTAACTGATGTTTATTTATGTATTTATGAGCTACATTTTGGCAAATGACAATAAATATCCAAATACAAGAAAAATAAGTATAACAAAATAAAATAAGAACATAAATATAAATGGTTGATGATGATGATGACGATGACGACAATGATGATCATCAACTGAATGGAAGAGCCTCCTAAATCAAGTAGTTGTAGATTTCTTCATATTACCTGTAGAAATTCTAATGGAAATGGTAGGGCAAATCTCTCTATCACGTAGGGAAAAGTACCAAAGTCATGTATTCATCAAAAAATAATAGAAAAATAAGCCCCTTCAGTGATTGAAACAAATGGCTAGAATCTTGTGGGCTTGGGCATCCTTTATATTATGAATTATTTGGGGGCTGCAATATGTTTAGTACTTTTATTTAGAAATATACTGATGCAGAATGAAGTCAAGGACCAGAACGAGCAGGTTCCATTTCAGGAACATTCCCATGAGAACATTTTTAATATGTTGGGATATGATCAACACAGACTTGATGTTGGGTAGATCTACCTTCTGTATGAACAAGAATTCATAGTAGCCAAGGCTGAGTGATTGTATTGTAAATTGAAGCCATCACCTAAAATCTTCAAAGAAAGCTACATCAAAAACTTCCAAAAAAAGATAGGTTGATTATAAGATAGGCTACCAGATTCAGTAAAAACAATCTGGAAACTGCTAGATAGCAACAATCAGATTCAGAAAACTCTAGTGCCATCTAGTTATAATCTGGATATTTGCAGCTCAGATCTGGTAACTCAAATTTATAAAATAATCACATCAGGGTCAGAGATACCTTTCATTACTACCAAATCTATTATTCTGATATAGATAAAAATGTTATTTTATCTTATTTTTTAAAAAATCAACATTGTACTGTACATAACTTTTTAAAAGCTTACATGGGAAGTGGATATTAAGCAGAAATCTACCTATATATTTTTCCTCTGGATCTGCACATCACAAAGGAGGCGGATAGGTTTCCCAATTTTTTATTTTAAATTAATCCAATATTTTATGGAACGTGGGAAGCTCCTCAGTGGGAAACTAATCTCATTGTTTGCTCCTTCATTTATAAATATTGGTGAATCTTGTGCCATGAATGTTCCTTCTGGTGTTACTCTTTGTATAAGAAGTATGTCCATTCTATTTCTCTTCCCAGTACTCCATGCTATGTCGCTTGCTGTTTGGTTTGATGTGGAGCTGATGATGGATTGAGGCCATAATAGCTACCTCTCTCCACCTATGTCTGTCTGTTGTCTTTGATGGTGTCATTTCATATTTCTTGCTGGTGTCACCCATATCTCTGAAGTGAACATATGGGTTGTGTTGGTTATCCCAGTTTCTTTTGATTTATTTTTGTAGACATTATCCTGGTTTATCTGCTATTTTACTAACTCTGATTTATTGTTTTCGCTTTTTCCGTTCTTTTGCTAACAAAGTTGAGTTGACCAAAGCTGACCTGCAAGGTAGAGAAGGCTTTTGTTTCCTTGCCAGTTTGACTGAAAGTTACCTTTTAATGTAACCTTTTATATATCAGTATTTATATTTCTTATTAATGCAGTCACATCTCTAAGGCAAAAGGTTATGAATTTTCTTCAACTTGCTAAGTTGGAGAATGGGGCAGTGTGGATTTGGTGGGGAGAAATGTTCACTAAGGTTTTTGGGATAGCTTGAGAGGTTTGACTGTATCTCATCTTAAGAATATCTATAACTGCATGGCTTGAATTTCTGAACAAAAAAGTTTAAAATACATAATGAAAGTAGCACTGAATGCTTGGTTCCTAAAATCAAGATTTGGAATAAGTACTTTAGCACAGTGAAATTACTTACAAGACAATCCTATGATCCAAGAAACTGTTTTTCCAATTCTCTGCTCAATCTCATTATGATTATGAAATCCAATCTGGAAACATATAAGAGAAGGAGATGGAAAAGGTTTAAAGAAGTATAATTGGCCACAAATATTTGAAGGGTAAATTAGGTTCTTCATATTGCTATGGGTGGGATGGGAAGCTATTGCACAAAAATGCAAATATGTTTTAAGGCACTTTCCCAGCCATGATTCTTTGTTCTATCTCTCTCATTTAGTATTTTTTGGGGTTTTTTGGCACATTCAATTGGAAATGTGTACTCATTATATAACTGAAAAGCTGATGAAATTCTGATTGGGCAGTTCTAGCTGAAGTGCCCAGAGCTCAGTCTTGTGGTGCTACCTGATTTGGTGGCTCTTGAGGGAGTGGACAGGGTTCTCTACATGGTGGGTTTGGCCACCTATTTATTAGAGCCTCCTGAGCTATGAGATGACATAGGAGGTGAATGTAGTTGGGCTCGTGCTATGATATTAGCTTCTTTAAGAGAAAGGGTGATGCCATCAGCATTGAAGGAGGTGGTGGTGTGCACACTCATCAAAATGTCATCTAACTATCATCTTGTTTCCAGTTGAGATGTTTGTGCCTAGATTTGCAGAAAATCCTGGTGGAAGCAGATTATTTAAACCTTTTTCAGTCAGATTTCAGCCCAGGGTTCAAACACAGAGACAGCTGTGAGTCCTACAAGTCCTACAACAGTGTTTTTCAACCACTGCTCCGCGGCACACTAGTGTGCCGCGAGATGTTGCCTGGTGTGCCATGGGAAAAATTGAAAAATTCGAAAGATTTAAAA
>JANHGC010002221.1:39116-50108 GCA_027560395.1 Boaedon fuliginosus | reverse complement strand
TTTTCCTTAAGATCAGTCTCAGAAATTAGCAAAATCCTTAGTGGATGCACCTCAGGAGATCTCCTCCTCCCACCTCCTCCTGTGCTTCAGGTGATTCAGGCAGGCTATGCGTGGGAAACCCTCCCTCTTCCCTCATGCTCACAATTTTGGGAGATGAAACTCAGACAGGCTTTAGTTTTTCTGCTCACTTGGGATGACAAACCTTCCTTGACTGGTAGCTTGAAATCAGCCTCTCCTCACTCATTCCCTCCCCAATAAAATAGAAAGTAGAATGAAGTTCTTGCTTGTTTAACGATACAGCCTTTACCTGCCTTTCTTTGAACAAGGAGGGGCTCCCATGATGAGAAAAAGATGTGTTGATGAGATGTTATTCCTCATGCTTTGTGTCCTTCCAGAGCTCAGCTAGTTAAAGGAAGGACAGGGCAGCACAATTTCACTTACACTCAGACTGTTGGTTCAATCCTGACTTTTGAGAGATTCTTTGTCTAAAAGTCCCCACTGCAAGATTTTGGAGGGCAAAATACAATGTGCTGTGCAACCCTGTAAGATTCAACTCTGCTAGGATATATAAATGATCTAAAATAGTGGCCACCAACAGTGGAATGCGGCCACCAAGATATCACAAAAGAGAGGTGGATAACCATGATAGCCCAGCAGAGGAGTCGTCCCTGGTGTTTTTCTGTGAAAAAGCCACATCCTCACATTTACATGAAATCTCTACATCCTCCTGAAGAGCTGAACAATTGGGAAGGTGCTGCGTTCAGAGGGTTGGGCTGACCATGTTTCAACATGTTGCTTCTGAGACATAGTCTCCCAATACTGCAGGGTTGTGGGAAGGTCCATGTTTAGAATGTGCATGGAAGCCACAGGTTGCCATGTCCTTCTCTCTCCTTTTTTTGTAAATGAGTGAATAAACACCCTACAAGGATACATTTCTTAGAGATTTTTTTTAAACCTTCCAACACTTAAAATCTTACTGACAACTGCCTTAAAATCCCTACAACTTTCATCTGCTAGAAATGTGTCACATTATAATTGATCCCAGATCTTTTTTGATGACTGATTACATTTCCGGTCTTGAGGGGAAGTCAAAACCTGTCTCACACAAACGGGCAAGACCCCATTGGCCCCATTGTTCTGGCTGGTGGGGTCCAGGAGAAGACCCTTCTCTGATGTGGTTCCAGCCCTCTGGAATGTCTCCCTCTCATGTGACATCAGCCCCAACCCTCCTGACCTTTCACAAGAGCCTAAAGATTTGGCTCTGCCAACTGAATTGGAGCCCCAATGGGGAGCATCACAGTGGAGGTGGTTGATTGATTCCACAATTGCCACATCCTGACCCCACCCTCTCCATATGTATATATATTTACCTTTATGATTGTAAGCCTCCCAGAGTTACCCTGTGGTAAGTTGGGCAGCCAATAATTTTTATAAATAAATAAGTCAGACAGTGGGAATTTCAGAAGATGACTGTCACTGTGGTATCAGCCATCACAAACACATTCACTTCCTGGGAGTGGGAAATTAATTTACTCAGAGAAATAATATTTAAAAACAATTAAACCACCCTTTACAGGACAATTAGAAAGCACTATGGGAGAGTACTGGTGTCATTAATAGTACTGAGGTCTAGCCTGGAGCCTCAAACAAAATAGCAATGGATTGCATAGTAATAGTACTTCAATCTAAAATTTCCTGTGCCAGAAGACAGGATTCAGCACCCTGGATAGCTCCCCGTGTGGGCTGCTCCTGACTAGATTGACCTTCCCAAAGAAAGACACCATCCCAGTGCTGGTCTGTGGCCCATGAAATCCACAAGAAAGGTGCTGGGTATTCATCTCCCCATCTTACATTCCAGAGGATAAAACTAATATTTAAATTCTGGTGAGCTATTGCTATCTATGTTGTAAGCCACCGAAAATCCTTCGGCATTTAGGTGGCAGAAAGTGTGATTGATTGATTGATTGATTGATTGATAAAAACATAAATAAATGTGGCAGACCTCTACTGCCAATTCCTGCAGTGATTGCCCTAACTTTATTTCAGGCTTTCCTCAGTTGATGCTCAACAGCTTCTGATGCCAGAATACTTTGAATTCCCCTTTTGCTTTGGAATATATTGACCACCTGTTAAATAATCACAAAAACTGTAGTTCTTTTAATTTAGTCTACAGTAAGGCTATAGGTACATGTACGGGGAAAAAAATACCACAGTTTTACCTTTTGTCTGAGACTTGTTCACTCCACAGGAAAACAGAATTTGACACCTTTATTGGAGAAAAACTTTTCCAAGTGTGTTTACTAGTGTGTTTTCCCCTTGCCGCCTTGAGTTCCCCTTTCGGGTGAAGAGAGGCGGGGTATAAATCCAATAAATAAATAAAATAATACTATTTAATTTAATTTATTAATTTATTAGATTTATACCCTGTCTCTCTTCCCCAGGTAAGGTGAACTTATAACTCTAACCCTAACCCTAACCCTAACCCATAGCTGTGGCTCCTTTTCAGTGCTCTTCATCTGAACCTCTTTCCACAGAATATATATGTGTTCAGGTACATGGTGAAGAACCAGTGACATCACTGGTTTTAGACTGTAAAATACTTTCTTCGTCCCATTGGTTATCTCTAGTCACCATCTCACACAGTGTCGGCCCAACTCGCTGACACATCTACAAACCAGGATGGGATGGCTACAGCGAGCTGTTTGCCTATTGGTGGAGGTATCATGGTGCTGATTGGTGGTGGGAGGTTTCAATTGCCGATTGTATTTTTCTTCGTTTTGTTTGTTTTCTGCCGGATTGGCCTGTTTCTTTGCCTGAATAAGTAAATCACGTTCTGCAGCATTACAACCCTGTCAGCGTGTTTATTGCGGCTTAACAGGAAAGCAAACACACACCCGAAAACCTGCTTACTTACTTCCGACCATGGAGGAAGACAAAACGTTGCTCGGAGCAGTGGGCGGTGAGGAGACGGCGTTGTTAGAGGAGTCACCGTTGGCGGTAGCGGTGGCCGGGGAGGTGACATGCGTTCCTGCTGGTCGTAGCCCCAGGCGTGGGGAGGAGATGCCAGAGTCACCGGACCGGCTGGCGGGCCCTGGAGGTTTGGGCGCGGTGGAATCTGCGGTGTGGAAGTGGGAGAGGAAAGAACCCCGTCCCATCTGGCGGATGACGGAAGCAACCGGAGTGGAAACGGAAGGTGCAGCCCGAGCCAGCCGCAGGGCCTGCGGACTGGTGGTTACAAAGTACGGCAGTACAGTTGCGTCCCGAAGTTTCGGCCTGGCAGATTGACATGGCGGACCATTTAAGAGAGCCCTGGCGTGAGAGGCGGCGGTGGGGTGACGGCAGCAAGAACTCCCTAACGGAAGCAGGGAGCGAAATGCGTATTATACGTGAAAAATATGGTGAGGCTGGATACCGGGGGTCTGCGAGGGGCTCAGAAGCTGGGTGGTCTGGCAGTCCCCATATAAGTTATTCCCAAGAAATGGGTTCATCAGAGGAACAGTGGAGGCTGGCATCACCTCGGCCGGAAAACCCTCAAGTGGATATGGGAACAGCCCCATCAGGTGGATACGGGGCACCTAGGCCTCAGACGCCATATACTCCTGTTCCAGTTCAGGGGCCGGGCCGACATCAATGTATTGGGGCGTGGCTGCCACCGTATGGGTCTGCCCCGTATCCAGGCTGTATTTGATGGAGCCCCCTCGAAGGTGGCGTTGTTTTTAAGTCAAATAGTGAGCCACCTGGATGCTTTTGGCCATCTTTACACTTCGGAATGGGCTATGGTGGTGACGGTGACTGCAGCTTTGGAGAGACCAGCACAGGAATGGGTAGCTGGGTTACATGAAGAGCACGCTCCTGAGTTGGCTTTGATAGGACTGTTTTTAGAGGGTTCGCTTCGAGGATGCGGCTGGGACATACCATGCCAAATTGGAATTGATGGCTTTACGGCAGAGGGGACGCCCAGTAAAGGACTATATAGCAAAATTTTGACAACTAGCGGTAAAGCTCAGGTGGTGGCCAGAATCGTTGTTAGCTCACCACTTCTGCAGGGGTCTGGATAGAGAGTTGAAGAGGGCATGCTTGTATAGGGGGGTGTTGCCCACTCTGCGATCATGGTACACTACAGTGAGTGAATTGGAAATGGGGATGAAAGAGTTCCGGCTCTGGCCAGAACCTGGTGCCCGACCTAGAGGTGGGGCTAGTCCTTCAGTAGGAGTGGCTACCCAACGGCCATCGGCCCCACCTGGCCTGTTTGTTACCCGACCAGGCCCGGATTTCGTTGTTACCGATGCAACAAAGAGGGGCACAGAGCCTCAGAATGTCATCTGCAGAGGTCCCCACAAACAGCTTCAAAACCTGTAGAGGCAAAAAAGGCCCCGGGAACAGTTGAGAGATCCAGAGTGCTACAGTAGAGGACCACCAGCACCTCGTCAGGGATGACAAGAGGAAGCGAAACCTCCGTCGACCTTTCAACTTTAACAGTTACCACCGGGGAGGAAACAGAGAACGGTGAGGATGGGATGGTGAGCGACCATATACCTCCTTTTGTGATCCTGGTGGTTCTGGTTAGGGAGGATGGGACTCGAACCCCGATACAGGCTCTATTGGACACTGGCTGCACAAGATGCTTAATTAGCCCAACTTTGGTCAGCCGCTTATCCATACCTACCAAACCATTAAAAACACCCTTGTTTGAACAGATGGATGGGTCCATCCTAGGGGGTGCCCCAGCTATTGAATGGACAGTACCTATTCGGATGGATGTGGGGTCACATACCAAACTTACACGATTTATAGTCGGCCCCAAAATGACCGATGAGATAATCCTGGGGTTGGCTTGGATGGATAAGTGGTCACCGATTATACGATGGCAGGATGGTTTTCAGAAGGTGATTCTAGCCATGAACCCCCAGACAGATGTTGGGTCGGTGAAAGGGTCCCTGGAGTGTCCCAATCCTTTGGAGGGAGTACCCCCTGAATATCATGATTTATCCGACGTGTTCCGAGAGTCTGGTTCCAATACTTTACCACCCCATCTGCCCACAGACTGTACCATCGAGTTGATCCTGGGGGCCCGTCTTCCAAAGCCCTGCATGTATTCGATGTCACCTCGGGAGCTTGATGCTATGAGAGATTACTTAGATACTAACCTGGCACGAGGGTTTATAGTCCCAGGACGGTCAAAGATAGCAGCGCCAGTTCTTTTCTGGGAAAAAAGGACGGCTGGCTCAGGTTGGGTGTGGATTTTAGGGGCTTGAACGCCGTCTCCGAGGAGCATGTGTACCCCCTGCCACTTATGACAGACCTCCTAACGACCTTATTGTCGGGGCGTTATTTCACTAAACTAGATTTACGAGAGGCGTACTACCGTGTGCGGATCAGACGTGGGGATGAATGGAAGACTACCTTCACCTGTCCTCTTGGGAGCTATCAATATAGGGTCATGCCATTCGGGTTGAAAGGAGCACCCAGAGTGTTTATGCAGCTAATTAATGGCATACTACACGAGCATCTGTACAAAGGGATATTGGTCTATCTAGATGACATCCTCATCTATACCCCAACCCTAGAGACCCGCATACCATTAGTACGAGAAGTGCTGAAGAAGGTGTTGGAGGCCGAATTATATGTTAAAGTGTCTAAATGCTCCTTTCATAAAGAAACATTAGATTATTTGGGGTATAGGATATCAAAAAGGGGTATAGAAATGGACCCAGCGAAAGTGCAAGTGGTAATTGATTGGCAGGTGCCTACAACGAGGAGGCAGTTACAGAGTTTTTTGGGCTTCACCAATTTTTATAGACAATTATCCCCTCATTCGCCCGAATAGCTTTGCCCCTCACTGCGAAACTAAAAACTAAGCGGATGGGAATTGGAAAACCGCGTCCTAATCAAGCACTTGACTGGTCGCCGGAGTGCGATAAAGCCTTTAGTACCTTGAAAGTCTTGTTTTCAAAAGAACCCATACTAAGACACCCACATCCTGAGTTAAGATATATTATACAGGTGGATGCCAGCGATGTGGCTTTGGGAGCAGTATTATTGCGGGAGACTAAGGAAAGGAGGTTATGTCCCTGTGCATATGCTTCAAAAAAGCTTACAGAACAAGAAAGGGCTTGGGCCATATGGGAGAAGGAGGCCTATGCAGTTAAGTGGGCGTTGACCACCTGGAGACATCTATTAGAAGGGGATAAATGTCCCTTCGAAGTGTGGACAGACCACAAGAACCTTGAAGCATTGCAAAAACCAAGGAAATTATCCCCTAAGCAAGCCCGTTGGGTGTATTATTATCAACGTTTTAACTTCCGATTAAGGTACATCACGGGAAGGACAAATTTTTTAGCTGACGCATTGTTGAGAAAACCACAGTTCCATTCACGATGGGAGGAGGTCTTTCAGGCAGTATTTCCCCTAGAAACGGGCATCAATGTAGGTTGTCTTACATAAATGGACATACTCAGAGAGATATGTCAGGGATTAGCCCAAGACCCATGGTATATGGGTAACAAAACAGAGGTGCAGTTGGACCAGGGTTTGGCGTGGCGAAAGGGGAAGGTATATGTGCCTGAGGGTCTGAGAAACAAGTGTCTTTACCGATGTCATGATGTGAAGTCAGCAGGCCATTTTGGCTATACCAAAACATTACATACCCTCCAGAAACAATTTTGGTGGGAGATGTAGACAAATACATTCAGAGTTGCCATATTTGCACAACCATGAAATATAGGGGGGGCGGGGGTTTAAACCTCCTGGATTAATGCAAACCATATCTAACCCTACAAGATCCTGGGAAGTGGTGGGAATGGATTTCTTGGTAGACTTGCCACAGGATAATGGTTATTTGGTGATCTGTGCAAAGGTCTGCCGTCAGCCCGAAAATTGGCCCACCTATTTTTAGTCCATATATATCGACTACATGGAGTACCCACCTGGATAATTTCTGACCGGGGTGTACAATTCACTGCTACATTCTGGAGGAAGTTCCTCGAGCTGGTGGATTCAACACAGGGTCTAAGTACTGCTTACCATCCGCAGACTAATGGGGCAGCTAAACGGACTAATGCCATGATGGGCTGGTATCTCAGAAGCTATATCACAGACCAGCCAACCAAATGGGTGGACCTTTTGCCTTTTGCCAAGGTGGCATATAATAATTCAATACATCAAGCTACTAGACACACCCCCTTCTCTGCTCTCCATGGAATGGACTTCCCAGCAATACCTGAAATACCCACAACCTCTCGGAAGGAGTCAGAGGCCAAGGACTGGCCTGTTGGGCTACCTAGTTTATGGAATCGCCGACACATCTACAAACCAGGATGGGATGGCTACAGCGAGCGTTCGCCTATTGGTGGAGGAATCACGGTGCTGATTGGTGGCAGGATGTTTAAATTGCCGATTGCATTTTGCTTCGTTTGTGTTTGTTTTCTGCCTGATCGGCCTGTTAATTTGCCTGAATAAGTAAACCACGTTCTGCAGCATTCAACCCTGTCAGAGTGTTTATTACGGCATAACAGGGTCCTTCCCACATGCCTTGAAGGAGGCTGTAGTCAGGCCCCTCCTCAAGAAGCCTTCCCTGGACCTGGCTGTTTTAAACAACTTCTGTCCAGTCTCCAACCTCCCTTTTTTAGGGAAGGTATGGACGTACAACCAGGGAAATGGGTGTTGCCAACACAACACAAGTCACTCACAGCTTTCCAGAAGTTGCCGATTGGTCATTCGTAGCCATGCTGGCTGCGGTTATGGGAAGCGGTGCATGAACAGTCTCTGGAGTGCAATTCCAGGCATGTAGACCTGCCTTTGAGGTTCCTTCCGTGCGCATCAGTTGTGATGCTGTTACCCATCCCATGTTAAGTAGGTCAGTGCTTACCATCGGGATGATGACGTGACGGTAGATTCAGGATCAGAGGGCTATTTCATAGAGAGGAAGTGATTAGGTGTGCAAATCCACATGTAAGTGCAGAAAACCCTTCAAGTAGCAAATGAAATGACACCCCTGGGCATAGATGTGCAAACCATTCAGAGAAGAGACTCCGAAATGCTCAAATCGCATTCGGCGCCACTGGAAATACATGTTGTTTTTAACGCTTTCCCGGCTGGATAGTTGTTAGCAGCGAGCGTGTCGCACTGTGGACGTGAGATGGAAGTGAAATTCATCAGTCTGGTGGCATTGTGCAAATGTAATAAAATCACGAGCAATGCAAACAGTCTTGTGAATTTCGCCAAACCTTCCCCCCAGGGATAGGATGCTAGAGTGGGCGAAATTCTGTAATTTTATACCACAATTAAAAACCAAGAAGTTTTCTAAGGGTTAGGGTCCCTGGAACAAATGATGCTGACTTTGCTACCAGGAATCTGTTTTTTTTTATATGTTTCAGCTGATCTTGCAGAAATGTCCTCCTCGAAAATTGGATTTAACAGCTATTTACAATTAAGGCGGGTATCATAATTGGCAAGGGCTCGTTTGATCAAAGGGGAGAGTAGGATCTGCCTGGGCGTGTCTCTGCGTGCTTTGATAGCCTTCCTCTCGGAGTGGGGTTGAGCGGCCAGTGGGGCTGTAGACCCTCGAGTCCAACCCTCCATCTTTTATATTAACAAAGTCCCCTTGACCAGGTAGTCAAAAGGTCCATAATCAGGGTGGGAAAAGACAAAACCGAGTGAGGGTTTTGTATCCAAAGGTCTCTCCAACAACAACGATGTCATTCGTCCATGAGTGCAGCTCGCTCATGAAATTGCTGGACCATAATTTAATTATTGGATGTTTTGCAAAGGGGTGGGGGTTTCTAACCTAGGTTAATGTCCTTCTTTTTATTCCAGTTGTTTGGGTCCAGGGGTGGGCTGTTACAGGTTCACACGGGGTCAGGCGATCCTTTAACTAAGAGTCTGCCCAGTTCAGCAAACCTATAAATCCCACCCCTGGTTGGCCCCTCCCATGCCCACCATGGCCGCACCCATCCAGCAACCAGGTAAAGAACTGGTTGGTAAATTTTTTGGACCCCACCCTTGCCTTGGTCTGAAGTTGATCCGAAAATTAACTTTGGAAAAACCAGAATGCCCCCTTGGATGCGTTCAGAGTACAAAGAGCATGAATCCCAGTGTTTTGCGTTGCCGGAGTAGCAGATCCAAAGTGAATTTGTGTTGGCACCCTTGAACCACGCAGCCTAGGAACAGAGGGTGTCATCCCTGTCTCATTTTCCTTCCTCCTCCCTCTTGGCAGCTCCTCCCACCTTCACAGAGACTCCCCCCCAATACGTAGAGGCAAAGGAAGGGGGCAGCATTACTCTAACTTGCATGGCCTTTGGAAACCCTAAGCCCACCGTCACCTGGCTGAGAGAAGGAGAACTTTTGGGGGACAGCAACAAATACCGGGTAAGTTTGTGTCTTGGATAATGTTTGGATAATGCGACTGGCAGTCTTAGCCTACATCGTGGCACTGTGGTGGAATGTAGCCTGGATTCCCAGAGGGAGGGGCTGCATCCCAGAGGAACAAAAGACAGCAAAGCTTAGATAGTTTGGTTGGGAGAACCTAGTAATTCTCAAAGAATACCTTTCAGGATGCAAGTAGTTGCTTTGGTTCGGCAAGATTCTGTCTACAGATGAGGAACAATTAAGGAAACTGCTTAGAAGTAACTCTGTGTGTCTTTCTTGATTTCGGAAGCCTGATAATTCAGGAGAAAACATTCAGGATTATACCTAAAATTACAGCATAGAAGGTTTATTCAATCCTATACACAAGAATCTGGTCAACTAAAGTTCAACACTGAAGTGGTGACAGATAAGGCTCAATGGAATTGAGGAGGGGTTTGGACTTGGACTGTTTGTGGGAATGTATGAATTCCAGGCTGATGATTCACTTAATTCCACCCTGTGGACAGTGAGTTCCCTGCCCGAAATCTCTTGCACAAGTAGCAAACGAGGTCAATGTGCAGGCCAAAATACACCTGTGGTTCAGATGCATCCTTTGGTTTAGCGCACGCATCTTGCTAGAATGTGTGTGCAAGTCCTTCACATGTGCAGCAGGCTGGTGAGCAGTGTTTAATCTTGCCACTCCCTGCCATGGGTCTACAATAGCAATAGCACTCAGATGTTATATACTGCTTATCAGAGCTTTACAACACTCCCCAAGCGGTTACAGACTCAGCCTATTGCCCCCAACAATCTGGGTCCTCATTTGACTGACCTCAGAAGTATGGAAGGCTGAGTCAACCTTGAGCCAGTCAGGATCGAACTCCAGGCTATGGGGCAGAGTTAGCCTGCCATACTGCATTCTAACCACTGCACCGCCATGGCTCCAAAGCCAAGAGAAAGACCCAAGGACTCTATTAATACTGCGCCTTGTGTCGTTTTGGGCTTTGTAGTCCAACGATTCTGTGCATTGAACTTGCGTTGAAGTGACCTTTGGCTTTTGCAGGTTAGTGATGGGAGTCTGACAGTGACGTCCATCAGTCGCAATGACAGGGGTGCTTACACCTGCCGGGCTTATAGCATCCAGGGAGAAGCTGTGCACACGACCCGCTTGCTTGTCCAAGGTAATTGTGGGGTGGAAAAAAAAATCGGTGAGCGTGGGGGGCATTCTATGGACGTGGCCTCTTGCCGTTGGATCAGAGACTAAAGAACTAGGCAGAGAATACGGTAACCATTTCCAGCCTTAAACATTAAGGTCCAGAGGGGAAACAACGCAACTGTCTTTCGTAGAGAGTTAATACTCAGATGTGAAAAGGATTGGAGGCGAAAACAAACTCGCTGACCATGGCAAATCGATTGCTGTCAAATAGTCAACATATCCATGAGGTCACCAGGATACCACATCTTAGATCAATCAAGACCTTGTTTGTCTGTCTCTGTCTACATGCCTGCCTATCTGTCTGTCTATTGATCTACAGTATCTATTTCTCTCTCTCTCTCTCTCTCTCATCTTTCTGTCTCTATCTATCTATCTATCTATCTATCTATCTATCTATCTATCTATCTATCTATCTATCTATCTATCTATCT
>JANHGC010002220.1:144026-159750 GCA_027560395.1 Boaedon fuliginosus | reverse complement strand
TGGATCGTTGCCTGGGATCCAGCCAACTCTCTTCTGCGCTGTCCTGGCTGCTCTCTTGCTGTTCCTGCTGCTCCTCCTCGGGAAGCTGAGGCACTGCCAGGAAAGATGGTCCCGGAGAGGGAGACTGTGCTCGTTCTTCCTCCTCCTCCACCGACTCCTCTGCCAGGATAACAGGATGGATCTCAGTTTCTTTGTTTACCTTTTATTTCTATTCCCCTGCATTTTCCACCTGCAAGGCAAAGCAAGAGTCTTAGAACTGACCCTTATAATTTAGAGCTGATTTTGTGGACAAGGAAGGAGTGAACAAGGTATTAAGTGATGGACATTCAGAAAATCTCACATCCCTGAGAAGCTGGAAAGCATAAGAAAGTAATTAAAAATAACTCTTTGACTTTGTTTAAAATAAGATGAAAATGAGAGAAACTTGGATGGTCTGTCACAATGCGGTTACTCTCTCTTACCACAAGAGAGCCGTGCAAGAATGTCTGCCATGCCTGTTTCTTGACTTGTCCTATCTTATTCTTTATCATCTTTGGTTTATTTTTCGCTTTTCTTATCTTTTTGCAAGGCAGCCATGAGAGGCTGTGTATTGACACTATGAAACATGGGTGAAGAGTCCATGATGAACCACTTCATTCCTTTACATATGTTGTATTTTAAAAAAAAACTGGGTTATTTCCCAGCTGAAGCAATAAATATGTAACTTAAAAATTCCTCTACACATAAGCTTAGAAAAAGTTATGTATCATGTTTGGGAACCACATCATTACATTGTAAATCATTTTTGGTTTAGAACCTTTTATCTTTATTCCTACTTGTAGTACTTAGGGAAAGAGATCAACACATGCTGCAAAATCTAACACCTACTAAAGAGAGGAGAAGCAATAGCTGCATAGTAGAAACAATGTTTTTCAAAAAGAAATATACTTAGCAAGATATAATATACTGTATCTGGCTTCTTAGATAATTGACCAGAGTTGTCATCAACGATCTCCTGCTTAGACACCCTAACTTGCTTAGAAATCTCTGGCAGAGGGTCCGGGTCTGGAGTTATGATCCAGTCACTAATAAGATATGCTATCAAGCCATTTACATAGGTAACTGTTTCTACTCCCTAACTCTTAGTAATAACATTAAAAAATGCCAAAATCCATAGTCACCGCTACTTCAGTATAGATTTAAATCCCAGGGAGAAGAAGAGGTGCTGCATAACCATTGGCTGGCTGCAGGGGTCCACCCACTACCCTTTCTGGGAATTTATGAGAAGCTGAAGAGACAAGAATAGTAAATGTTTTTTTTTTACATCTCTCTTACTATTTATTCTATACTATCTTACTTTTTGGCATTCACTCTGTTAGGAATCTATTGTCTAGGAATCCTAAATAATCTGCTATTGCTGAGCTGGCCACTGGGTGGCAGCTCAGATGGTCGTAAATCTAATTAAAGCATGAGAAACAGATTAAACCAGATACACAAAGGATTCCCAATATGATTCTTCTCCCTTCCAAAATGAATAAATAAAACTGAAAATAGCTAATTTAAATTTTACTTTTAAAAAGCACTAATGAACAGTCATAAAATTCTTTTTTCTCTTAATGTCCAAAATCTCCAAATTAGGCAATTACAATTATTTTTTCCCGTGCTGCAACTATGTTACCTTGCTATATTGATGACTGCATGTAGCAATGGATGTATGTGAAATATTACTGAAGATGGAAATAATAAGCCTTTTGGGGGGATGAATTCTATTGTCTCTCAGAATGCAATCCCAGGGGAGAAATAAGGGTCATGTGCCAGGTATGGATAGCCAAAATGCAGAAGATTTATGACTTAGAAAATATGTAAATGGATGCTCTTCTTGACCAGGCACTGCAGGCTGTCCTTGAGTATGACTGTGACTTCTTCCTTCTGTTTAAAATCCCATACACTTTAAAAAAGTGAAAGAACTGTTACCTACAATTTTAGCTTTATTTTCTCAAATTAATTCGTTTTATGAGGGACCAAGAGTGGATTTGCCACCATCATTCACACACCACTGAGTCATATGATATCTACTAGTCTTCTGTCTGCCTGTCTATTATCTATCATCTATCAATCTATCTTGAAAATCAACTAGGAGCTAGGATTTCTGACTACTGATTTTAGATCATAAATCAAAACAACATTTAATTTTCAGACTTGGTGTAGTGGCGTAACTGGGTATCTAAATGGAATGGGTCCTCATCTAGATATCATTTAAAGATTTATGCAACAAGATGATACATTTTGTTGCAAAGTGAATTCCAATGGACCTTTTTTTTCCTGGATTTCAGATCTGCTGTACTAGCAGTTTCTAAGAGTCAATTTGCAGAATTCAGTGAGAAATGATTTGTCATTAAAATGAAGATAATGTTACTTGGAGCCTCTTGTTTTAGGTACCCAGACATTTGATCAACATGTTATTATGTGTTATTATTTACCTAATACAGAAGTTTCTATTGTCTATAGTTAGACTGGGTTCTTTACAATGCAGCTGACACAAATATTGCCTGCAACTAAAAACAGGGATGTGTGCAAAAGAGGGAGGGATGATGAAAAGTGTATGAGGGTATTGTTATGCCATTGCTAAAATTGTGATATTTGCATCAAACATCATGGTGGTGTTTATGGGTGATCTTATCCTGCCTATCTCATCATTTTGGCATCACTATGGTTTGCACTGGATACCCTTGAAGAGGTGGTTCATGTTTTCATAAACAAATTACTGATCTTTCAAAGAGGCATGAAGCAATAGTAACAGGGGACTTTAATTATCCTGTTGAAGGACAAATTTTGCCAGGAAAATTTTCTATTTTGCACTATTGTTGTCAACATTTTCCTTCAGAGAGTAGAGAAACAGAATAAAATGTCACCCATCACTGACTGGATATTAATTAATAAAGAAGATTTAGTAAAGAGAGTCATGGTAGCTGCACAAATAAACAAAAGCTCAGTGAAGAATTGAGACAAATATGGACATAAAGAGGAAATGAGTTAGGGCACGAAGGAAGAGAAGTAACTTAGGCCAATAGAAATCTAAGTTCAGGAAAAGTAAACTTCAAAATGAGAAAAAACAAACATTGAAAAAAAGACTATTTCAAAATAGAAAATAATTATTGTATTAGCTACTCAATGGAGATGACAAAATGCTAATAGGTAACCAAGAAGAGACCAAGTTTCTCATTTCCTACTTTGACATGATCTTCTCCACCAAACAATGATGAAAAATAAATGAGCAGGATTGAAATTCCCTTTTTGAAATAAGATTTTTATTGGTTTTTTTCTTTAACAACATAAAAATCGCTCTTTTTGCACAGGTGCAGAACCGAGGATCTGCATTATCAAACATTAACAAATTACATCAAATTTTCTTCATTTCTTCTATAACTATTACAACTGTTAGTGAGCATAATTATTTAATCATATATCTAATTTTCAATAGCTATTGTTCATTTTTCCTCTTCCTTCTAATTGTCCCTATAAACTTAATTTATCTATCTAGCAACACTTATTTCTAAAGCATAATTACAAAATATCACTATTTTTCTCCTTATTAATTACCTCCTTCATAATATATCTTTTGTTCAATTCCATTATATAATACTTAAACAAATACTGGACAATTGTTACATTCAAGCATAGGTGCAAAAATGTAAAAAACTACAAGTTTGAAAAAAGAAATGGTTCATCCTTTATACCTTAAAACACATCAATCACTGTCACTTAGCATAGTCACTGGCCCCTGCTTTTTAAACATAGATGCCCCCTAATTAAGCTTATCTTCTTCCTTTATCTTCTTTCTTTGTTATTTGGCCCACCTGGTGAGCCAGGAGTGTGGCTGTACAGATCAAATAAATCAGAGGAGTGTCAGCCTATCTTGGAATACAGTCGAAACTTAAAGAACGTACAGATGCCGGATTTCCTGGAGAACGTCTTTATTCCGAACCACACAGAACAGGAAACTGAAAACGCTATGAAAACGGTGTCAGGGATGGATGGTAGCTCATTTCCTAATATACGTATTTCCTCTGACATCAGGACTGACATAGTTAACCCACCAGATAACCCTGAATTAAGGCTTATCCCATCCATAGCCTGACAAGGAGAAGCCTGGATTTTTAGGTGTGAGTTTAGAGAGGGAATCCTCATTCAGATACGTTCCCACAAGAAGGGGTGGGACTGCATGTCCAGTCACAGGGAAATCCTTATTAAATCTAAAGTATTTATGGGAGTAGACAGGATAAGATGCATCAGCTTATACTATTACATTGGTTACATTTGCATAGCATACAACAAAAGATAAGAAGTTAACTAATTTCAAAGCAGCAGTATAACAAGGATTTCTATCATTCTATATATCATATTCTAATACCATTATTTAGTCCCCAGAGTTCTTTTAAGCAAAAATACAAACAAAAAACAAGTAAGGAAGAAGAAAGAGAAAAGAAAAGCAACAAAAATCACATATCTCTTAAATTTCTTGCTCCCAGCTTAACTGCCGTATTTCCAAGGGCCCTCCTTTCTTTATCCCATTTTAACAAGTTTTAGCCGTCATCACGCTTCCACAATTTCTTCCAACTTCTTTGTTTCACGGAGCCAATTCCGTGCTCCCATCCTCGTGATTTTTGTTTATCAATCTGGTCACATGTCTGAATTCCTCAGTCTTGTTTCTTCTGTGCCTCAATGGTATCTATGTCCCATTTTTTGCTGGACCACTCTAAACACCATTTGTTTGCAGGTTTCTTTATGAGTCTCATTTGTTTTTTTTTAAACAAAGTATGCCTTGGCCGCATTGTTAACTCCTTGGATTGTTTGGTTTTAGCTTCCCGTTTTAAATCAAGTTTCTCCGTCTTTTTGTCTCTTTTTTTCCACGCCTCGTTAATATCCATGTCAAAGTTAATGTTGCTCCCCCCCCTTCTCCAATGGCTGCTCCGATCTCTTTCCAACTCTCCTTTGTTTTCTTTTAGTATGTCTACATTTTTTGATCAAAATGTATCTTAGTCTAGAGTTTAATTCTTTTGGTTGATTTAAATGTTTTATCTCCATATCAAATTGTAACTCATCAAGCTTGCCCAAAACATCACGCATCTGCACCAACATATCCTGCATTTGTTTCCACATACTCCAAAAGTTCTCATTTAAATCCTCCATTATTTTTATTTGTTTGTTTGCAAGCATCCAGCCAAATTTATCCAAATAAATGTTTAAGTCCAATGTATTTGTGTTGGGTCCTTATCTCCCTTATGCTCCAATTCCTTTTATTTTTTCCACTTGCTTTAGAAAGGATGCTAGAGATCCTCCTCTCATCCAATTAAAATGTGGTAGCTTTCTTCTTTGCTTTTTCCAACCCTCACTGTTAAATTCACCACCAAGTAGTTGATTAATAGAAATTCTTTTTAGAGTCTTTCTGGGGTCTTTGCCTCTTTTGTATAGTCACTTATCCCATTTCTGGAGTCTGTTGCTTCTGATCTCCTCCAGCACAATCTTAGTCCTAGTCCACCGTCAGCGGCTTCAGAAGGTGGAAGAAACAGGCAGGGGAAATGCGAAATGCCACTCAGCTGGTTTTCTGCTTCCTAAACCAGTCTCACCCCTTGCTTGAAACTCTCGTAGTCCCACATCCAATTCAATGACCGCACGAAATCAATTCTGCAACCTGGCTGGTAGGCCCCAATATAGACACGCCTGTCGCATGGCTCGATCAAGTCCTGCTCTAAACTGGTGTATGAGCAGACGTTCTGGATAGGAATGGAGCCTCCCCGCTATACATCGAAACTCTTAGCTGGCCTCCCTTATTGCTTGAGAGACAGAAGTTCCCCTTCAGCCTGTTGGTCCCTGGACCTGTCTTCAAAGTGAGCTCTCAGAGCCTTTAATAAAAGACCGATAGACACCAGCTCCCTGGCATGGTCATTTTGGAGGTCTGCAACTCAGTCTGCTGCCTCCCTCTCCAAGACTGCAGTCAATGCTACTACCATGGACCACTGCATGGGATAAATGGGTGAATAAGGAGGAGTTTCTCCTGACCGGGGAAGAGAGGCGGGGTATAAATCGAAATAAATAAATAATAGTCTAAATAGCTTATTATCACCTGGCTCAACAAAGCCAACCGGTCTGGACTGCCATCAAACAATGCTTGTATAGGAGGCCCCCCCCCCACAATCGCTGTGGCACCCAAGATCAGGGGTCCTGCTGAGTTCTTGGGAACTCGGTTCCCAGACACAGCCATCCCGACTTAGAGCTCTGTTTTCTGATGTAGGGGCCTCTGTCCGAAACCAAGGTGGTCTTAAGTCAACCACCAGGTAAGTTCCATATCTAGATGGGGGTTGCATTAGGTCAGCTAAAGAGGACCCCTACTCCCAAGCCCCAATTCAGTGGCTCTCATGAGCATCCGCCTACCGGTTCTACGGGGCTAATCGGCTGAAAATAAGTCTCCCTGTTCCTTGCTTGCCAGACTCCCATCTCCCCTGGCTGCCAGTAGCTCGCCTCACCGAACCTCTCACGCAAAATGTCCATTGTGCTACTTCTGGGATCAGTGGTATAACTGCCATCCCCATCTTCCTCTGTCTATCTTCATTCTCTCCATGCAAATGGCAGAGTCCCACTACGAGAAGACAACGGAACCCAGGAGGCAGATGGTCCATCCACAGCCGAGCTATGCCACTCATGTCCAGAAGATGATCAATACTGGTCAGCCCGTGGGGCAGCCAACCCGTCCTCCATCGGAAACGGGGAGGCATCGGCCGGGCGCTCCTCAGGAGGTCTGTCTCTCACCTTCGGACGCACAACAGGTTGTTCCTCTGTCACCAAGTCCCCTTCCTCTGACACTGAAACAGCTGCAGCCCCTGGTACCTCTGCGCTAGCATCCTCCACCATGCGCCATTGTTTGAACTCAAGAAAAAGAAAAAAAAGGTGCACGCTAACTTTCTGTCAGCCTATCAAGCAATCCTGTCCCAACGAATAAAGAGGTCCAGGATGCAGTTTCTTGCTAGTACTTTTTTCTTCAACAGACACAGGACAAGTCAAGAACAAAGCGAGCACATATAACCGTAAAAATGACATTTAAATATACATTTCTAAAATACCATCTAAAATATGAACTGGTGCACCAGTTGCGTCTCTTTTTCTGGACTCGAGATGTACTGCTCACTGTCACTTACACCCTCATCACCTTTCGTCTAGTCTACTGCAATGCGCTCTACATGGGGCTCCCCTGAAAAGCACTCAGAAGCTTCAGCTGGTCCAGAATGAGGCTGCTGGTCCAGAATGGGTGTGTCTCACTACACCCATATCACACCACTCTTGCGCGAGCTACAGTGGCTGCCAGTTAGCTTCCGGGTGCAATTCAAGGTGCTGGTTATGACTTTTAAAGCCCTACATGGTATAGGATCGGGTTATCTATTGAGACCGCCTTCTACCACCATTTGCCTCCCAGCGCCCTGTGAGGGCCCACAGGGTTGGCCTTCTCCGAATACCGTCAGCCAAACAATGTCGGCTGTTGGTTTCTCGGAGGAAGGTCTTCTTTGTGGGTGCCCCAGCTCTCTGGAATGAGCTCCCTCTGGGGATCCCGATTATCCCTGACCTGTTGACCTTTCACCGAGCCCTTAAAACATGGCTCTTTCAGCAGGCTGAGTTGGGCCACACCTGAAGATCATTTTAATAACTTTAAAAAAAAAATTAACTATTTTTAACTTTATTAATTAATGAATTTTAATATGCCATGAATGTTTTTATATTGTTTTATTGTGTTGTGAGCCGCCCGGAGTCTCTCGGGAATTGGGCAGCCAAGAAATTTTATAAATAAATAAACTTACAATTATTAAATATATTTTCTTTCTAAATATGGGTCTTAAAACATGTTTTTGGTACACTATCATTTAACTACTGAAATGTTTAGTAAGCGTGGAAGCCAGTAGTTCTGACATTCCTTCAGGTCAGTTCATATCCAAATTCCTCCAACATCCCTAGTGAAGTGTTGACTGCTTTTAATAGACTGAAAGAGCTTTCAGGATCAGATTAACATTGACAATAGGATGCAGTGAACTGGACCGTATATTTAATTAAATTGCACTGAAATTAGGAGCAGCTGTATTCTCGAAATTGCAGTATTGCTCTCAACTGCAATATAGATTGCGGCAGTTAACAGTTGCCATAGAAAGTCATGGAAATAGATTGCATGAGACTGTGGAGCTTCATAGGAACTCAACAATTAAAATAAAAATAATTCTGGGATTGAATAGGCGCTGGCTAACTAAATGTATTTTTTCAAAAGAGTGCTAGAAAATAAAGCAGGCACTTTTTCAGAATGGGAGAGGTCACAAGGGGAATAAAGCTCATATTTCAATGCCTTTTTTTCTAGCACAGCAGCAAAGAGTGTGGAAGTTTTTCTTTCATTTTTTAGAACCCATTGCTGTACCATTCAACTATTGTTTGAAACAAGTGAACATCAATCTGTAGGTTATAAAACTGACTTGTTTAAACAATCTATATTTCATATTAACTGTAGTTCAAATGACATTGTTAATGAATCGTGGAAGCAAACGTTTTTGAACTCACAGCAGAGAAGCCAGAGGATATATATCTTAGTTTCACTCTAGTTTGTATTTGTCATGCTAATTTATGAGCCAGTCCACCAACCCTGGTGACTTCTAGATGTATCACATTACAACACACACACACACACCATATTTGGCCAGCCTAATATAACAATTGACAGTGTTGATTGGAGATAAAATTGTGGAATTATAACTATATTTCATCTCTTCTCCCCAACTATCAATACACACAAAAATGCCTCAGAAAATCTTAAAAGCCCTTGACTACCTTTCAGAATTTATGGATATTATTCATATCACTTTCAGACCCAGTACCTGAGGGGAAAAACGAGTCTTTAATGCCCTCCAAAAGGGCTGGGATTAAATTAATCTGGGGTAGGAAAGTGTTATGTCAAGCCTATTGTGGGTTTTATTTATTAAAATGTTATGCCTCCCATCCCCTTAATAAGGTAAAATTAATCCTAATAAATTTTAGATTGTTACTAACAGATAATATGGTTCTGTTCACCATGACTTACAACTCTTTCAGAACCAGCCATAAACTGTGATTTGTGACCAAATAAAAAAACACCAGTTTGTATTTGAAACAATGGTTAGATGACATTATTTTTGAGCTGCCAGCACCAGTGAAAAGAAGTAATAGATGGTAGGAATATATGGTTATACAGCAGGGATTTTTAATTATGCAATGGATTGCTTCCCTGCCTGAAGGTCCCCTGTACTTAGTTTAACAACCCTCAAGTTTATTTAATGGCTGCATCAGGGAAAGCAGGGAGTGGGGTCATTAAGCAAGGCTTTTTTCTCAGGCTAATTTTTCTCATAAAAATACACTTGGTCACTATGTGACACTATGCCGATCTGATGTACCACTTATATTCTCATAGTCTTAGTGCCATCTAGCATGAAATGAAATTATCCCTCAGAATCTACCCAGCTACTGTACATTAGAAATTAATGGTTATGTTTCATTAGTCAAAGCATTTTAACCATTAGTTCATTGTGCTTTTCATTTGTGGGAATCCAAACAAATCTATAATGGAAATTGTGAGGCTAAAAAATAAAACTGAGGTCATCTGTAGATTGCCTAAACTAGAATTTAGAAAGTTCTCTTTCCAAAGTTTTCTTTAAAATCATCTTTGTGTTTTTATTTTGGTTTTTCCTTTCATGCAGATTTTGATCAACCTGATTTCAAAAAAAGCATTGTTTGTCCTGAAGATTTAAGAGTTGGAACTATTCTCACAGGAAGAGTTGAAAATGCTACTCTTTTTGGAGTTTTTGTTGACATTGGAGTTGGTAAAGCAGGATTAATTCCAATCCGTAGCATAACAGAAGACAAACTTTCAAAAGCAAAGAAAAGAAGAAGTCTCGGTCTTGGTCCAGGAGAAAAAGTTGAAGTCAGAGTGCGTGAAATCGATCTTCCACGGTCCAGAATAAGTTTAGAGTTGATACGTGTATTATGAGCAATTTGTAGACTTTTTCATAGTAAGGGCTAGGGTTAAGGTAGGAATGACTGTAATCATCTAGGGTGCAAAGGCTATCGACTTAGCTATAGGTATTTGTAGTGGTTCTTTACAACGGTTGTGAAAGTCACTTATTTTTTAACATCCAGCCTTTGGGTTCCATGAAACTTATTAAAAGATAGAATACTTTCAGAGGCATTTGTGAAACATGTATATGGTTTAATATGTGCCTGAAACAAACCATCTGTCCTCAAGCAAACGAAATGATTAAATCCCACTAATCAAAATGATCCAGTCAAGCTTTAACCTAAAACATTTTGTCAAGAGTGTACTTGATTTCTAGGGCTTTTTTAAACTCCTATTTCCATAGTTGTATATTTCAAGTTTAACTTTAAAAAGTAACAAAAATGTATTCGGATGTTTAAGTGAGTATTATGGAACTTTGTATCTGCAATTGTAGTTGAAAATTTGGTTATGATAGCTCTGACCATTTTCCCTTCCATAATCTTTCATTCTTATCGATGTGTAAAGTCATATTAGAAAAAAAAAACTTAGATCTAAAATTCTCTGTTGTAAATTTGTGCCTGGGCTGTATAGAACATTATCTGCATATAAGAAAGTCAGAAAAAATAATTCCTTGCTCTTTCTGTAGTGGCTTTAATTTTCTATGAGGAAGGATTTTGTCTGCATGAAGGAATATGCAGCCACCTTATTCCATTACCATAATGTGAAATAATGCAGGCCTGACCCAGTTTTTTAATAAAATTGTTTAAATTTCAAGAGTAACTTGAGCAATTAACTCCAGCTTTTACTTTACATGTAAAATTTTATTAGCTTCCATGTAACTATTGGCCGTTTTTGTTATAGAGAGTATCTGTCCTTTCCTTTGCAGTCTCACCTCAGTAGTGGTTCTATGGATCTGTTCCTAAAAATGTTTCTTTAAAAGGTTTTAATTTATCCTTATTTTATTTTTTTGCTAGCTGATCCTTTTTAAAAGAGAATTTGTTGTTGTTAATTGCGAAGTCATATCCGACCCAACAAATCACAACCCCATGAACAATGTTCCTCCAGACCTTCTTGTCCTCTACCATCCCCTGGAGTCCATTTAAGCTCGCACCGACTGCTTCAGTGACTACATCCAGCCACCTCATTCTCTGTCGTCCCCTTCTTCTTTTTCCCTCAATCACTCCCAGCATTAGGCTCTTCTCCAGTGAGTCCTTCCTTCTCATGAGGTGGCCAAGGTATTTGAGTTTCATATTCAGGATCTGGCCTTCTAAAGAATAGTCAGGGTTGATCTCCTCTAGGACTGACTGGTTTGATCGCCTTGCAGTCCAAGGGACTCGCATGAGTCTTCTCCAGCACCATAGTTCAAAAGCCTCCATTCTTTGATGCTCAGCCTTCCTTATGGTCCAACTTTCAAAGCCATACATTGCAGCTGGGAAAACCAAAACCTTGACTATATACATTTTTGTTGACAAGGTGATGCCTCTGCTTTTTAGTATGCTGTCTAGATTTGCCATAGCTTTCCTCTGCAGGAGCAAGCGTCTTTTAATTTCTTGGCTGTAATCCCCATCTTATCTTCCTGCGTAATATCTTTTTGACTTAAAAAAGAATAGTAATAAGCTTATTTTATTTTATTTTTTTGCTAGTTGATCCTTTTTAAAAGAGAATAGTAATAATGGAAAGCAAGTTTGTTTAGATCCCTAATTACAGGGAGTGTTATGTTATCTCAATCTTGAAAAAATTGTTAACAGCAGGTACAGTTTTTATATATTTATGTATTGAGTTACACAATACATTGTAATTTTGATAAACAGCACTTTCATTAAGAAAAAGATTGACCAACGTTTCCTTGAAAAACATGTTTATTAAAAAATACATTTGCCTAAAAGGTCTTTTTGTCATTAATTATTATTGGAACTCAGCACATAACTATTTTTGTACAAACATTTTTAGAAATAATTTTGTTAGATAACTACTTTGTGAACTCTGCTGTGGGAACAGTTTTACCAACTGTGATAGTTTTTATTATTTATGCTTCTTTCACATTCCTCATTTATGGTTAGTATCGGGGAGACTAAAAGGCATGTGCAAGGGGCAGATGATGACAATGATGTTCAATATATGCTTACTGCGATGAGGTTACTTTTGCCCACAGATGGAAAGATTTGAGACTATCCCCTATGGAGGAATGGTGGTAAAGTTGACAAATGTTGCCGAAAATGGATAAATTGGTTTCTTTGATTAGAGAAAAAACATTTACCTTTATTGATGACTGGAAGGCTCTTATGGACTATGTGGGTAAAAATGCAAAAAAAAAAGGTGATTTATGGTCTTCATGATTAGACGGGATAGATTATAGAAAGAAGAGTAATACAATGTAACTTTAAAGAGAGATTAAAATATATTTGTACTTTATAACAGCTGTGAATAAGAGCTGCTGTATCAGTGAGATAGGCAGTGTAAACTTTTAATAAATATTTAATAAGTAAAATAAATATCAGAAGTAACTTCTTCCTACCCTTTTTCTTTCCTTTCTATTTTACTTGATTTTTTCTCCTTTTCTTGCACTTTTTGATTTTTTTAAATTTATTTATTTCTTCCTTCTTTTTATTAGTTTTAGTTTCTATTTTCTGTGTCTGTTTACAATTTGTAATAAAAATTATAAACAAGAATATGATTGATTGATTAACTCTGCGCAATTTACAAATTATTAAATATATTTGAAATATACTGGCATCAAATATCATGAACAAATGCCTAAGGACAGAGTTTGTGATCTTACCGTATGTAATTTTTTTTTCAATATTATGGCTAACTGGAGATACTTATACTAGAGACTATATGTTAAGGCTCCAGAGGTAAATACTTCACATACTTTTCTGTTTCCTGCTAGTGGAAGGGAGTTTATTCAGAAATAAGAGCAGTGAATTTTTTTCTATTTCTCAGTGCTTTTTGTGTCCAGAGGGAGCTAGTGGGTAGCCATTTCAGCTTCCCTCAGTATATATTCATTATTTGACTGCAGACCATATTGTGAGGCATAATTTTATGTCGGCTTACAAAGTATGGTTGAATTTCCATCTTTAGTTTTGGGTAGGGAGAGATTTACCCCCTCAGAATGGGCACGCAACTTGGATCCACAGCTGAAATTGGAACATCATTTGGCAGCTGTGGCCAGGGGAACTTTTGCACAGGTATGCCAGTTGCGCCCTTTCCTGGATCAGGAGGCTCTCCTCACAGTCATTCATGCCCTCATCACTTCAGGGCTAGATTATTGCAAAATTCTTTACTTGGGGCTGCCCCTGAAAAACATTCGGAAGCTTCAATTGGTCCAGAATGCAGCCGCGCAAGTGATTAAGGGTGTACCTTAATAAATAAATACCTCGATACACCCATGTAACACATCTCCTCCGTGAGCTGCACTGGCTTCCAATAGCGTTCCAGATGCAATTCAAGGTGTTGGTTATGACCTTTAAAGCCCTACATGGCTTAGGACCAGAATACCTTCAAGACTGTCTCCTTCCACCTTATGCCTCCCAGCGCCCTGTTAGATCCCACAGAGTTGGCCTCCTTCGGGTCCCGTCAGCCAAGCAATGCCATCTGGCAGGCCCACAAGGGAAAACCTTCGCTGTGGTGGCTCTGACCCTCTGGAACCAACTCCCCTCAGGGATCCAGAGTGTCCCTACCTTACTAGCCTTCGGCCAGGCCCTTAAGACCTAGTTGTGCCAGCAGGCCTGGGGCCACTAATTCCCCCTGTAAGGATATGTGAGTTGCATGATTGAATGTTTGTTATATGTTTTTTAACTTTTTAATGTTATTTATATTAATTTTATTGTACTTTTTATGTTTGTGAGCCACCCTGAGTCCTGCAAGAGTTGGGCAGCATACAAATTGAAATAATAAATAAATAATAAATGAAATAATAAATACTGTATGCAGCCCCTATGGACCAGGGAATCCAATATGTGGTCTATCTCATAGTGGTCAACTCTGACAGGTCCGGGCAGCTGTGATGGAGTTCTCTCATGGGATTCATTTACTGGCTTGAGCAAACTACTGTGGAAGATGGGGTGAATACGGTGCAATATACAGAGCAACTTGAGTTCCACTGTGACTGGATTTATCACCCGCCCAATGGGGAAGGGACCCAGGAACATGGAACCTAATTTCTTACATGATATTTTCAACCGAAGATACTTGGTTGAGAGATACTTTCCCCTCCCCATCCGTAAAGGTTTGTTAGGGACATGCTTTTTTTATCTGCCTGGGCTTTGTATGCCTCGCCGACTTTAATTAGGGCTGTCTTTACTGCACCCCATACTCTCTGTATGACGTCCATCCACTCATTGGTGCGGCAAGGTAGGGAGGATTCCTACGGATAGTTGGAGATAGGGATGAAATCGACTCTGTTGACCACCTGGAATGGAGCAAACCCGGTGCTACTATGTACCACACTGTTGTACGCCACCTCCGCAAACAGCAGGAGCTCTGCCCAATTAGTTTGTTGATAAGTAACAGAGCACCGGAGGTAGTGTTCCACCAAGGCATTAGCTCTCTCAGACGCCCCATTGGTACTCAGATGGAAAGCTGAGCTTAGACTCTGTGATGACCCAATCCTCTGGACGAACTCCTGCCAGAGTTTAGCCGTAAACTGCACTCCCCAGTCAGATACGAACTGCTGGGGCACCCCATGGAGACAATAAATGTGGGTGATGAATGACTTCAGCAGTTTTCATGTGTACGGTAAGCCTGAACATGGCACAAAATGGGCCTGTTTTGAGAAAAGATCAATCACAAAGATCAATCTTGCCCTGCCAAGGGTGGGTTGGATCTGCCACTTCTTGGAGCAGCCCAGGGGATTTCCCTACTCAAGGTTTTGAGGTTGCACACATAGGACAATGTTTCACGTATTCCTCTATGCTGGCCTTCATCCGGGGCCACCAGAATTGATGTTTCACAAGGTTCAGGGTCTTCAAAAACCTGAAATGGCTGACCTGTTTTACGTCATGGCACCTGTATAAGTACCTTCTCCCATAGGGCCAATAAGACATATAACTTACAAAACTTTCCAGACCACCCCATCTGGTTTGGTCAAGAGATGGGTGTTCTATAAACATGGATGACCTTGTCCGCACTACACATTTCCTGCATAAGCTCATCTGCAACAGTTCATGTCTGAGCTACCTGCTGGGGACCGGAAGGCAGTATGGCCTGAATCACCTCCTCCCAAGGGCTGTTATATTGGGGCATATGTGGTAGACCGTCCACCATGAAGTTCTTCCCCACTGGGATATATTTCATGGTGAAGCGAAATTGCCAGAAGAACTGTGCCCAGCAAACCTGCTTTGGAGACAAACACCAAGGAGTCTGCAGGGCCTCCAAGTTCTTATGGTCCTTCCAGACCTCGAAAGGGTGCCTGGTCCCCTCCAGGAAATGCCGCCACATCATCAGGACCCACCTGACCGCAAAGACCTCCTTCTCCCAAGTTGACCATGCCCATCAGCTTTCTGGATGTGTACGTGTTACGGTGAAAGACCGAAATCTGGAGAATGTCGACTTTCACCGGTGAATGTCGACAAACACCAAATACATTGTGAGAAGATATTTTTACCTTAATATTCCACAGCCTGACACAACTGACATATACCCCAATAACATTAGGAGATCAGAGAAGCAGCAAAATAAAACACCAACACT